>LAPY01000610.1:90201-102505 GCA_000970635.1 Eragrostis tef
GGATGGAGGCCACGCTCTGCCGGCGTGGAAGAACAAACAAAGCCAGCGCCGCCGCAGCACCTCTGCCTCTGCCGCCACAACCAGCAGGAGGAGGAGATTACTCGCGCGCCGAGGAGGAAGGGGAGGGGAAGCAGCACAGGGCCGAGCTCCGCCCATGGCGATGGAGGAGGAATGGGAGGGGGAGCAGCGCAGGGCCGAGCACAGCCCATGGAGACGGAGGAGGAAGGGGAGGGGGAGGGGCGAAGGGCCGAGCTCCGCCCATGGCGACGGAGGAGGAAGGGGAGAGGGAGCGGCGCAGGGCCGAGCTCCGCCCACGGCGACTGAGGAGGAAGGGGAGGGGGAGCTGCGCGGGGCCGAGCTCCACCCATGGCGACAGAGGAGGAAGGGGAGGGGGAGCAGCGCAGGGCCGAGCTCTGCCCACGGCGGCGATGGGTATGGCGGCATGGCGGCAGACGGAGGAAGGAGAGACATTTTAGGAAAGAGAAAAAAATAAGAGAGGACAAGAGAAAAAGAAAAAAAAATAATGATGTGGCATCTGACGTGTGGGACCCACTGTGCCACGTAGGACAAAACTGCCCACAAAACCGCTCAGGGAGTCAAATTGCACCCACCCCTATAGTTGAAGGACCGCGGTTACCCGGTTTTGTAATTTAGAGTGTAGATTGCGCTACCCCCTATAGTTTTTTTTTTTTTAGACTCGCTATCGTATAACTTTTTTTTAGACTCGCTACCCCCTGTAGTTGAGGGAGGACTTTTCTAAAAAAAAAAATCCGTTCGCCCAAATACCCATATTACGGCCTGCTTCCGAAGCATACAGCCCATGTTACCGCGATCAGGGCCCATGTTACGGCCTGCTTCAGAAGCATACAGCCCATGGGAGGAGCCCTGAGACTGAGAGGGCCCGCTCTGTCCGTCAGGAACGGTGTTCCGATCTCCGACCACCCTGCTCGTCGGCGCTCCAGCTTCTTGCCGCTGCCGGTATCAATCTGACCGAAGCGCGTGGCCGCATCAGATACCCGCTGCGTGGATCGACCCCTCGCCGCTGAACTCCGAGGAGCTCCTTTTGGTTGCCCTTCCCGGTCCGGCCTGCCGGAAAGATTCAGGCTGGAGAGCAACGGCAAACTCCTTTGGATTTATGGTGCACATCAATTATCATTCTTGACTTTGTCATTATATTCCGGACAACTCAGTATATTATAATCACTTAATCAGGTTGATTAGATGTTGAAGTGGTCAAGTTTCTCCTGTCATTCTGGGTATAGTAGTACTAGTAACTGATGCTTGCGGCACCATGAGTCAACTACTTTCTGGGTAGTTTCTCCTGTCCACATGGGTGCTTAGCCTCATTGGTCAAGAGATCTTATTCCTCCTATTGTAAATTTTTCATCAAATTCAGATAAGCAGACCATCTAATTTGTACATGGGGAACTGGTCTTAATGTGGCGATTCTCACTACTTTGTGTCTACAGGTAGCTAGTTTGCAAATAATAACACCAGTGACAAAATATTGGCTGCAAATATGGCCCAAAATATGAACGGCACACTAAAATTTGCTCTAAAACGATGATTTCGAGTGCTGGGCGTTTATCTATGAAAAAAAAAAATAGTACCACAAGATCATTGGGATTCAGACTTGGAGTGCTGCTATGGACAAATGTTCTTCGACAATAATAAATGAGAATCAACTAAGAGCTGGAGAATTTTACATGTACATCTGAAAGGAACAGTAAAGAAGGTTGGAAAATAATGAAACATAACACTTGATATTGTGTATATGGCTTATGCTCTCAGTTAAATCAGAAGAATGTCAATGTATTTACATTCATCTAGGATCCGCAATATGAACTGAGGGTCATTTGTTCCCTGTAAAAATATGATATCTGTTAGAACTATACCAAGCAGAACTACTATGTTCAGTATACATTTATGAAGTTTTCTTACCTTTTTGTAGCTATAGCTTAATTGCAACATATGCTCCTGCTCCAGCTATAGCACCTAACGGTGTTGCTACCATGTAGAACCAAATCTGAGTGTATCTACCAGTGGCGATTGCCGGACCTATTGTGCGTTCAGGGTTCATCAATGTTCCTGTTGATGGCCTGCTCATAAGATTAACAGAAACAAAGTTTAAAATACTTATGAAAGTTGAAGACAACGAAATCTCCTTATGAAAAATATTTCTGAACCATTTCAGATGGACATACCCTGCGACAAGAGCATTCATCATGATTGTTGCCCCAACTGCCACTGCTGTCAATTCTTTTACCTGAAGAAATTTGGTGAGAAGATTAACTTTCAGCCATTGGAGGAAAAAACAAGACAGAAATACCAGAAGAAAGAGAAAACTTACTGCATTGGGATCAGTTGCGAGCCGTGATGATTAACAGAAGTATGAATGTCGTGATAAATTCAATGAAAAATGCTTCAACAGTGCCAACCTTTGGCACAGTGGCGATCCCTGGGTTCACCGGACGATAGATGCCCTTGGCGATGAATGAAGCTACGGAGGACCCAAGAACTTGTGCCGTCATGTAAGGCAGAAGGTGAGCATAGGGAAGATGGCCAAACACAGCCATGGCGATGCTGACTGCCGGATTCAGGTGGCACCCGGATATGTGAATGAGGGACAGCACAAGAACCGTAACAGCTAAACCTGCAGACGTTGCGATGCCGAGTAGGCTTTCAACTCCATCATGTTGCTCATTCATGATGATGGTGGACAGAACGGTGAAGATCAGTATGAATGTGCCAAGGAACTCCGCGATCACCTGCAACAACAATTCTTGTGTGATTACACTTCAATATAGTTGAGAAGATAGTCTGTAAAACTATGATTTTTCTGTAACTGCACCTTCTTGATGAGTGGAACTGCCTTTATCGTTGGGAAGCCGTGATTCCATTGTTGATGATGAGTTGCATGAGCACAAGAGGATTCGGCAGGATCAGCATGAGGTCATGAGCTGACGCTGCCAGCACTAACCAACTCAAATGGCATGATCTTGGAGCTTGCAGCCCTTGGGGAGATGATGATGGAAATCTTGTTGCTCTCCATAGGAGGCACTGAAACTAAAGCAGCATCCATGCTCTTCGGCTCAAAGGTAAGGAACTAAACCTCACTAGGCTTAAAGTGGATGGTGATGCTTTACTTTTTGTGATCTTTGTAGGACCAAAGGAGAGTTGTTCTTTGATGCTTGGATGGGAAGCATGGAATTGAAGTGGAGGGATATATAGGCCTCTGATTCATCAGCTTGGTTTCGGTACGCAGAACATGCATGGCAACTGCTGTTGGCGAAACCAACGGAATCAAAATCTGCAGCAGCAGAACTGCTGAATCCATGGGTTTGGGAAAAGCGGGGACGGAACGGCGCGGTGAAGGATGTTGTTTGACCAATGCTAGTATAACAGCAAAGTCAACGCCATCTTCCAGAATGCTCTTGTGGAGTAGTGCTCAGTTATCAAAGGAAATATCTCAACAGTTGTAGTTGTTTATATTGTTCAATAATACTTCTTGTCGTCAGCTGTGTCTCTATTGTGGGTAAGTTTGGCATCTTTGTTTCATATCAACAGTATGCGTTACTTCTCTTTATTGTTTTCTAAACAACAAATACTGGACCTTGCTATCAGCTAAATGCTTTTTCAAAGGAGAACTGGACTAGGGAGATGATGCAAGCAAAACCATTAGTTAAACCTTGCGATTGGAAGACAGAAGCAGCTTCTGTGGAAGATTGAAGATAAAAGAGTTGACATTGCTATTCGTCCCCCACCAAAACCAGGGCGCTGATCCGGCGTTTTCACATCTGCCGCTGCAAATCAGGATTTGTTGGTATAAGAAACACCACATGAGATGGGGGCATGTGAACACCAAGGTATAACAAAAGGGCAACCACTTCGTCGATCCAACTCACTATTTGAGACCTTCCTAAAACAATGAAGTTGAAATATGACTTCTGCCAATCTGCTTTTATTTTTATTATACCAGGAATTCTTATTAAAGCTGTGTCCTCCTCGCACTAGAATTGTACCTATTAAATGAATAAAATCAGGAAGCAACCAAATAAATCTATTGTTGGCCATTACTTAGTCTACATGAAAAGGATGAATGAACACTCCAGAGCATATATATGGACAACTGATATATTAAGATGAGCATCAATCTGTTAATTGCCTTGATCTCTTATCTATCTGTATCTTAAACAGAAGTGTCATGAATAAAGATTACCACTCAAAGTAAATTCAGTCTGCATATATGTATTGACTGACAAGGTAAGCATCAAGTAAAAAGAGTGTACAGCAGGGTCCCTTCAGTTCAGTGACTGAACCAGAAATGAAATTTGAAGAGAAGCTTTAGGATGTAGTACAGAGCTTCACTGCATACACGTCTATATATAGACAAAACCTACGCTTCAGAGCATCTCAAAATTTTATATCAGAGATTATTAGTCTCAAAAACAGACGAAGTAGTCGCAGCTTCTTAAAAATGATGCTCTTTGCATAGTACACTAAGCTCACATCATGGGCCGATATACGGCAGCCGGCCATAAGCTTTGGACATTTTTTGTGTTTTTCTACTGTAGTTTAATATATGAAAAAAAATTGTAGCACATTCAGAACATGGTGCATTGGAAAATTTAATCCTCCTCCTCATTTTAATGAACCAAAGTACAGATGTTAGTCAAACGGTCTCACTGAGGTTATGATGAGAAACTAAAATGTTATGTTTGTGAGAGAATTCGGAAGCGACAAGTAGGTGGACACATGCAAATCGGAAAACACTCATGACTCATAATGAGGGGCTTGTCTTCTAGTAAATCCTATGTGGCTGAAGGGAACATCCTCCATTTTTGCAACAATCTGAGTATAAATTAGGGAGCTCCTATCCTCACCGCGTGCTATGCGGAGCCGGGTTGTAGCGCGGCCCAGGCCTGCTACAGCTCGGTCAGCTGTGCGCGTGGTGGACCGTGAATGCATGCAGCCAGGTGTTCTACAGGTGTTCTATTTGAACAATTGATTTTCTTTTAGAACAATTATTTTTTTAGAACATTTATTTTTTTTTCTAGAACATTTATTAAAAAGACTATAACAATTGGTTGTAATGTTGGAACAATTGATTTCTTTTCTTGGCACATTTAATTTAAAAGACTAGAACAATTAGTTGTAATGGCTAGAACAATGTTGATTTTCAAAGATTTATAAAACACTATGTGGGATCTTGTTTTGTTGCATTAATTGTAAAAATCATTATGGTTCAAACGGATTTGAAAAAAAAAGTTACAATTGAAGAGAAAAATCAATTTAAAGTTTTACATCTAACTTGAATTCCGCCCGGCCAATGAAATGTCGTCATGTGTCGCGTGCACTGCTGTCTCCACCCAGCCAGCCCGCATGCACCTCAGCCGTTCCTTCCCACTTCACACTAATCTCAAAGCGCATTACATCTCAGCTAAAAGTAGCTCGCCCTACGTATAGGATTTCCGTATAAATTACGCTACCTCCGTAGCTTTCGGCCGTTTATAGAAGCGGCCCAGTTTGGTGATCAGTTGGGCTGTCCTACTAAAGGCCCAAATTATGGGTTGCTGACGGCGCGCGCCCATCTTCCGTCGTCGTGCGCCACCGCAATGAGGCTACCAGCCAGCCCAGGCCCGAGGAGGTGGGGACCACTGGAGAGACGCCAGGGGCTCTCACTCTGGCCAGCCGGCGCCGTCGCGCCCAGCAGGGTTGCTGTTCCATTCTCCGATCACCCTGCTCTCATCGGCGCTCCTGCCCCTGGCCGCGTCTGGGATAAACATGGTGGCTTCTCGCACGTGGCTGGCTATTAGCTGCCATGGATCGACCCGCCGTTCCGGCCGTCGGCGTTGAGGAGATTCCGCCGGATTCAGGCTGAAGAGGCAAGAAAAAACTCCTTCAGGTTCATGGGGTACAGGCCGTATTGTCTTTCTCGATCGTGCTGATTCAATGCTGATCAATCTCGCGTATTATAATCAGGTTGATTAGACGTTGGTGAGTTTTAGTTCATCTTGCAGTTTTGGATAGTAGTAAATTAATGCTTGCTGCGCCATTAGTACTAGTTTCTTAAAGTGGCCATCAGATCGCATTATGCCACTGTAACTTCGCATTGTTGTGCTCTCGATTTTCCATTGGGGGGAATAGAACTCAATTGTTCTTTAGAAGTCAGAGCATTCATTTCCTTTATTGTGCTCCCCTCCATCCATTGGTAGTTTTTGTTTTCTTTACATAATAATAATAATAAGGCCAAATTTGCTGGTGGACACTGTGACTTTGTGGAATTAGCTGCTGGACACTGAAAAAAGTCGATTTGGCTGCCGGACACTACCAAAACGTGGAAATTAGCTGATGGACACTATAACATAGGAAAAGAATTGTTATGAATTTTTTATCTCGATGTATATGACACACGATGACTTGAGGTTTTGCATATGTATGTATTGTTGCATTCTCTAACTATGTGTTTTTTCTCTTATTTTTTTTGATTGTATGCATAACTTTTCGACTTGAAGAATATTTACTTTTCAAAATTAACTATGCAAACAGTCAAGAAACTTTTTGAACAAAAGCACATAATTAGAGAATGCAACAATACATACTTATGCAAAATTTCAAGTCATCATGTGCTATGTACATTGAGATAAAAAAATTCACAAAAACCCTTCTATTACGTTATAGTGTCCAACAGCTAATTTCCACGTTTTGATAGTGTCCGACAGCCAAAACGACTTTTTTCCGTGTCCAACAGCCAATTCCACAAAGTCACGGTGTCCACAAGCAAATTTGCCTAATAATAATAGCACAATATGATTGGGGCTCGAGACTTGGGCTATAGAGATAGAGAGATGTTCGTGAATGAAAATAAATGATAATCAACTATGAGGTCAAGAATATTACACATATGTACATTTGGAAGGAACTATAAATAAGGTTGTAAAAGAAAATGTAGAGACAGTGAATGAAAATTAACATTCTATTATGCGTCTAAGGCTTCCACTTGACAGTTAAATCAGAAGAATTTGATGTATATACATTCAGGTAGTATCACCAATATGCTCTATGTGCCACATGTTCCCTGCAAAAGCATGTTAAATATTTAGAACAAGCACGAAGGAGTACTGTGTTCAGGCATACATTTATGAAATTTACTTACTTTTTGTAACTATAGCTTAATTGCAACATAAGCTCCAGTTCCAGCTATAGCACCTAGGGGTGTTGCCACAATGTAGATCCAAATCTGAGTGTATCTACCAGTGGCAATTGCCGGACCAATTGTCCGTGCAGGATTCATTGATGCTCCTGTTGATGGCCTGCTCATAAGATTACAAAAACAAAGTTAAAATATTTTTTTATGAAATCTTAAGACATAAGAAATCTCCATATAAAAGATGTTTCTGAACCATTTCAGATGGACATACCCTGCGACAAGAGCATTCATCAAGATTGTTGCCCCAACTGCCACTGCTATCAATTCTTTCACCTGAAGAAATTTGGTGAGAAGATTAACTTCAGCCATTGGAGGAAACAACAAAATAGCGAAATATTAGAAGCAGCATAAAACTTACTGCGTGGGGATCAGTTGCGAGAGCAGTGATGATGAACAGAAGTATGAATGTCGTGATGAATTCAATGAAGAATGCTTCTACAGTGCCAACCTTCGGCACAGTGGCTATCCCTGGGTTCACTGGATGGAAGATGCCCTTGGCGATGAATGAAGCTGCAGTCGACCCAAGAACTTGTGCCGTAATGTAAGGCAGAAGGTGAGCAAGGGGAAGATGGCCAAAAACAGCCATGGCAATACTGACTGCCGGGTTCAGGTGGCACCCAGATATGTGGATGAGGGACAGCACAAGAACTGTGACAGCTAAACCCGCGGATGTTGCGATGCCAAGTAGACTCTCAACGCCATCATGCTGCTCGTTCATGATGATGGTAGAGAGCACGGTGAAGATCAGTATGAATGTTCCAAGAAACTCCGCAATCACCTGCAGCAATTATTCCAAGTCAAGATTACTTTTCAATTTAAACCCAAGAATATTGTCTGAAACTTTTCATCAAAAAAAAAGAATATTGTCTGAAACTTTTATTATTTTGTAACTGTACCTTCTTGATGAGAGGAACTGCATTTATCTTTGGGGAGCCTTGATTCCATCGTTGATGATGAGTTGCATGAGCTCCAGAGGATTCTGCAGGATCAGCATGAGGTCGTGAGCTGACACTGCCAGCATTGACCAACTCAAATGGCATTATCTTGGAGCTTGCAGTCCTTGGGGAGATGATGATGGAAATCTTGTTGCTCTCACTTGTCTGCATTGGAGGGATTGTAACTGCAGCAGCATGCATGCTGGACTTTTGCTCATCCATGCTCTTCCGCTTAAAGGCAAGAAACTAAACCTCACTAGGTAATGGATTAAACTAGATGGTGATGCTATACTTGGTCTTGATCTTTGTAGGACAAAAAAGGATTGTTGTTCTTCGGATGCTTGGATGTGGAGCATGTAAGTGAAGTGGAGGCATATTTATAGGCTTCTGATTCATTAGCTTGGCTTTGGTGCACATGACATGCATGGCAGCTGCTGTTGTCGAAAGTCGAAACCAACGGAACCCAAATCTGCAGCGGCGGGGATCCATGGGTTTTGGAAAGGCGGGGACGGAATGCCGCGGGGAAGGGCGTTGTTAGAGCAATGTGGGTATAATATCGATGTCAACCCCCTCTTCTGGAATGCTCTCCTGGAGTAGTGCTCAGTTATCAAATGGAAACTCTCAACAGTTGTAGTTGTTTATGAACTTGATGCCGTCACCTGTGACTCTAGGTCTCTGGCTCAGGTTGGAATATTCTATCCGTGGCTTTCATGTTTAGCTGTTTCGTATGGGCAGTAGGTGTTATTCTCTGACTGACTTTTTAATAAGAAACAAATGCTTGACCTTGCCATCAGTTAAATGCTTTTTCAAAGCAGGACTGGACTAGGGAGATGATGCAAGCCAAACTTTAGTTAAACTTTGCAGTTGGAGGACAGAAACAGCTTCTGTGGAAGAGCAAGATAGACGTGTTGACATTGGCGTTCATCCCTTCACCGAAACCAGGGTTCTGATTCTGCGTCCACCATGCCGCTGCACATCTGGAGTCGTTGGTATAATAAACACCACATGGGATGGAGGCATGTGAAAGACAAGGTATAACAAGATAACAATCACTTTGTTGATCCAACTCAGCATTTGAGATCTTCCTCACAGAAAAACAAAATCAATAGACATCAGTTCTGGCAATCAACTTTTAATTTTTATTGCCGGGATTTCTTATGAAAGAACTGTTTCATCCGGCATTATTAATTTATTCATAGGAACTTTACAAATTCCATCAATTAGCGCACTTGACTTAGTTTAAGTTGGTTCTGATATTTTTTCTTACCATCCGATACTGAAAGATACCATGTTATCTTGGGTCTATTCTGGTACCTCATAGGAAAATTTGTAACGATGGTAGAAGTCTCTGGTACCATTAGTTCTGATAATCCTCCCTACAAGACCTGCAAATTTCGCCCCAGCCTTTCAGACACAGCGATGATTATTGAAAGCAAGCACCTCTTGAAATGACAATTGAAGTAATTTGACTCTATCTAAGGAGCCGTTATCCAGCTGCATACTGGCCGGCTGGTTGATGTGATAAGTAAAGTGATTTGAGCTACCTGGCCTGCACTTACAAACATATCAGTTGTCAGTACCAGCTCCGTGACACCAGCTGATTAACATGCTAGTTGTCGAATCTATCGTACCGTCCATTCAGAATGAAGCAGTTTCCATATGATGTTTAGTTGCGCACTCGTGATCGGAATCTGTGACTGGCATAAGAGGCAACGAAGATGGCCATGGAAAGAGACAGACTATATACTGTATGTTTTCTTGCTGTGGTTTGAACCAGTAAAATGGGGTGTTTGGTCCACCTCATACTGCGCGCCATTTGGCAATCAATGTATCATCACCAGTGTGATATGGGGGATGATTGTTTCTGTTTCTTTGAGCAAGTGCGTCGCAGATTGACAAAAGCAATCAAATATAGTGCTCTATATATACCCTTTGTGCACACTGTCATTCTCCTCATTAAGGCACACCAGAAGCATCATTTGATCCAACCAAATCAGCCAGCCATCTATTGGTCAGAATTGTCAGATTGATCACAGAGTAAGTAAGCAGTCGCGTGAACTAAACTTAATGGAGTACAGCAGGAGCGGCGCCATGGATGTCTCCCTGAACATCCCTGCACCAGCTGCTTCCATGGAGACCATGAGTGAGGATAGGATAGCAATCATGATCTCACCAAGGCGTGCTGCCCTGCTAAAGTCTTCCTCCAACAAGATCATGCCACTAGGTTTTCAAAACGAGACACCCCGATCTCACCCAGATCCTAGCTTCACGAGAAGGGTGGCATTTCCTCTTATCAAAAAGGTATGTACGTGCTGCACACATTTACAACACTTGGTACTCTGTTTTTTTTTTCAGGTTAAATACAGGTGATGTAAGGATCATCTTAAGTTGCAACGTTGAACCTTCCTCAATGTTCAAGTTTCATACGCATGCACATGTTAAGGTTCATCTAACTAAAAAAGGGAAAGAAAAGTGGCATGCTTGGCACGAAAAACTGACACTTCAAGAGTGATATTCTCAACTTTTTTCAGGTGGTAGCAGAGCTATTAGGTACATTCCTGCTCGTCTTCATCGTCCTGTCGGCGCTGATCATGAACGAGACCCACGACGGCGCGCTGGGCCTGCTCGGCGTGGCGTCGACAGCGGGGCTCGCCATGGTGGTGATAGTGTCGTCCCTCGCTCACGTGTCCGGCGGCCACCTGAACCCGTCCGTCAGCGTTGCCATGGCCGTGTTCGGCCACCTCCCCGCAGCTCACCTCGCACCTTACGTCGCCGCACAACTCCTCGGCTCCATCGGCGCCTCGTTCGCGGCTAAGGCGCTCTACAATCCGGTGAACAACCTTGCCTCGACCATCACCACCGTTCCGTCTATCGGCGGCACGGAGGCGTTCTTCGTCGAGTTCATCACAACTTTCGCCTTCCTGTTCGTGGTCACCGCTCTTGCCACCGATCCTAAGGCAGTAAGTGCATTTGCAACCGTCTGTTTTTTTTCTATTTAATTTCTACGGATTACAACTGAACTGTTTCATGTAAAATCCTGCAGGTGAGCCAACTGGTAGCAGTGGGAGTTGGGGCGGCAGTGATGATGAGCGCACTTATCTCCGGGTAAGTGCAACGAATTAGTTAAGTAATCATCTTTCGATCAAGCAAGGAACGAAAGTTAATTTTGGTGAGCATGCAGGAAGTCGACGGGAGCGTCTATGAATCCTGCGAGAACGCTGGGGGCGGCGATCGCCACGGGGACGTACACCAAGATCTGGGTCTACATGATTGCTCCTCCGCTCGGCGCCATTGCCGGAGCTGGAGCTTACACTGTGCTCAAGTGATGTTCACCGTGTATGTACCGATGGTCGATTGAACGCGCATGCATCACGGTGTTCGTGATGCATGACTGGTAATTTGTACATGCGCCTGAGGCGTATTTGGACACTCGTTAGCCTAGTGTTGGTGCCTCCTCGTGGTAGAGCACAAGTTGTCGGTCTTCAGGTCAACTCCTGAGACTGATTCTTAAAATCGTGACACTCTGAACTGTACTTCCTCTATTTTCAAAAGTATGAACTGTTGACTTCATTAAATCTTCGATGTGCAAAAGTGAACCTTATTGTCTATACAAGTGCACTTTTTCAATACGAACTTGCACATGATTTTTATGTTTCCATTTTTTGAGATATTTATATCCATGTTTAAAACTTTGAGTGAATCTTGATCAAAGTCTCTCATTCCATTGTATTTTTGAACGACTTGGCAATTCATTTTTTTTTAGGGGAAGACAATTCATTTTGTTCATGTGATGAAACAATATACTGGCGGGAAATACACACACTTTCGCCTCGAAGAGTTCGGCCTGCTCGTTGCCAGAGACACTGCCCATGAGAATATAGACAGGCTGGCCTTTCTAGTTCAGTCGGCCCGGTACGAGATTTTTTAACAGAAAGCCCGGTACGATATTAGACCAAACAAGAATTCTTGGCCCATTTTAGGAGTAGCGGCCCAGTCCATAGACGTCCCCGCAAAACCCTGGACGTACTCTGCTTGTGCAGTCCGTCTCCCACCGAAGCCGAACCCCTCCTCGCTTTCCTCCCGCCGCCGCCGCCATGGACGCTACGCCGTCTCCCGATGCAGCCCCCGGCGCCTCCTCATCCGCTGGCGCGGCCCCCGC
>LAPY01000610.1:124465-138031 GCA_000970635.1 Eragrostis tef
GGCGGCGGGTCTGGGCCGCCTGTCGTCGCCGCCAGCTTCGGCGGCGGCAGGGCTAGGCTCTGGTTGATGAAAGCGTCGAGCTGGTGGTCCGCCACGCTGAACGACGTTTGCAGGTGGCCGTTCGCCGCATCCGCCGCCGCCGCCGCCGTCGTCGTGCTGCATGGTGGGCTCGCCGACGAGGTCATCGTTGTGCTCGCCGGCTTATGAGTTCCAGTAGTTCTTGATCTCGTTGTCAGTCCGGCCGGGGAGGTGGCTGGCAATGTGGGCCCACCTGCAGTACGAAAAGGCATTTTCCATGGTCATGTACGCATCAACTAGGTCTTAGTACATTATACTTTGGATATTAAGCCTTCCTTTGAAGCAATTCAATGCAAATATATGTCTATTATACTGCTTGATTTGTTATAGTGTTCAAGTTAAACTAGTCGAAAATGACTTCTCAAATGGCACCATCTGTGATTTGTGATGTCAGCCTGACGTTTGTACAGATCATTATATAATTACAGATTGGAAAACTTGGAGTAATGTTCAATAGCCATCGAAAGATAAATACTTTTAGGACACTTCAAATCACCATTAATTTTGAAGAAAATTCAAAGTCACTTTTGTCGTATGAAACTGGTTACACATGCCAAGTCAATGTCTCAAGAAACGAAAATGAAGCAAGGAGAAAATTCTAGAGAAGAGGATGAAGCATCAACAGTAGCAACAAGTCAGCATTGAGCATGGTAAATGTGGGGGAAAAGGTGAGAACTTGTAACATTTGAGAAGGGGAGGGGAAACCAAAAAAAAATATAGGCCGAAGCTGTGGGTTTGGTACTAACTGAAAGCACAAAACAAGCTTGCAGCCTACCTGTTGCCAACAATGGCGTGGAGACTGATGATCAGCTTCTCCTCCTCGGCCGTGAACCGCCCTCGCCTGATGTCCGGTCTGAGATAGTTGATCCACCGCAACCGGCAACTCTTGCCACAACGTTGTAGACCTAAAGAACCATCACATTGCTAAAACTTAATCAAGCAAATCACCAAGCAATGTTCATCCAAACAAGAACAAGCATCCAAATACTAAGGCTACTCTTCAATCAAATCATGGCAAGTCGATCAGGCAACTTACCGGCTTTCTCGGGGACCTCACTCCAGCATCCATAGCCATGGGTGGTGATGTATCTGATGAGCTTCTCGTCCTCCTCAGGAGACCACAGCCCCCTCTTTACCTTCTGTTGGTTGCAGCAGGTGTGATGCCCCATGCACAACACACTACACACTTGAGTGTTAACTTGTTATAGCTGTAAACTGCTTAACAAATTGTGTGCTCTAACTATCAAACTAGCAATATGACATATCATGGGAGCTAATGGCTGGTTGGTGTTTAGGCCTTTTAATATGAGCTTGGCCTCTTCCTCTTCTACCGCTGGATTCTGCCTTCTTCACTCTTCTTCGTAATAAATTAATTAAATTAAAACAAATCCACGATCATTTCGTAGCGTCTTGAGGCATCCTCCCGATTAAGCAAGCATGCAAGGCAGGCCTCGCCATGACACTTCCTTTCATTGCATTTCCCTGGTGAGGGCCCTACCCTTGTTCCACTTTAATTGGTGCTTTCTATCTAACCCTAAAGCGACATGGCATCAAACATACAGGCAAGGAAGAGTGGTTGCTTCACTACTGTACATAACAACCTGCATGTCTTGATTAGTATACTAGTATGGACACACATGTGCTCTATACATGGCATCAGTATGAAGCATGATAGCACCATAACTAACTTTGAGAAATCAAAAAGTTAATGACAGATACTCTTGTGGGTACGTATGCATGTATTATACAAATATGTAGCATATAGATATGGCGTGAAGAGTGATGTTGTTGTCAAGCGAGAAAGTGCAACTGTGCCTTTGGGTGCTCCTGTTGGTAGTTAGCAAGCAGATGTGGAGTTTGGTATGTAGTCGACGCAAGATTATGCGTGATCTTGATGTCAACCTACTTTTTGATGCACGTTTGAAATGAATATTGAGATACTTCATGATCAGAATTCAGATCGGCATGTTTGTATATTATGCACCATCTCAATAGCTATCACTGCAATTTTTTCGCCTATTTTTTGTAGTAATTAGGATATGCACTTTTTGTAATTACGTACATGTGTTAGTAAAAATATTACTATAGTTAAATTAAATTTGTAACTATATCTGTACATGAATCAGAAATTATAGATTGGAGTAAATCACTTGGAAAAAAATATTTTGACGTGGATCTTTTTATATATGTAAGATGCCAAAACTACTCTCACTGGTTAAAATCTAGAATACATGAGCTAAAATCTAGAATTATATGATAAGATCACCAAATAACAAGATTGCAAGTGTATGTAATAACTAAGTTTATACAACTCTGATAGTCGTTTTTACTTTTGCAATTTTGATAGCAAAAAATTGCCAATGACTAGGGAAGCAACTAATTTTCTTCAGTTTTTTTAGAATGTCAATTGAAAAAAAGACATACATATGTTCCAAATAGTGCGCAATTAGCTATAGTGTTTTTATATTAATTAGGTTCTAGAGTGTAGACTCAGAACTATTAAGCATATGGTTGTGTACTTGTTTCTTTCCACGGATTGAAATCCAATAGAAGGAGGATAAAAGGATGATGTTGCTTTCTGAGCACATCATTTTGTACTCGATATTATACTAAGTTTTTTTACAGAGAACATATAATTTTAGCCATGTCACATCAAAGAGAATCTTGTCATTTAGTAGTATTAAATAAAGTCTAATTACAAAACCTTTTTACAGATGGAGGCTAATTTTCGAGGGAATCTAACGACCCTAATTAAGCTATGTTTTGCTACAGTGATGCTACAATAACCATCTTCTAATCACCATTTAATTACCCTCATTAGATTTGTCTCACGAATTAGCACAGGGTTCTGCAATTAGTTTTGTAATTAAACTTTATTTAGTACCTTTAAATTGTAAGATTTTAAATGGCTAAAATTTTAGTCAAAGAAACGAATATCCCTCATTTCAGACAAGAGAAATGAGCTAGAATTGAACTACTCTCTTATGTATCAATGTCATAAACTCAAGATTAAAAGAACAGCGGGAGTATGTTTTAAAGAAAAAAGTTCAATGAATCATGCCGACTCTTAGCTGAAGGTTTATCGACCTGGTGGCCCAAACCCCTCCGTTCGAGTTTTGAAACCATGGCATCCTAGTGTTTTGGTGGATATGGAAGGGACAGAAGGGATGAATGCTCTGCAGTTCTACTTCTCCCTCTAGGCTGGTAGGAACTAGGAAGTTATCCCGACGCAGCCCGCCTACTATAGGGCGGCCCTCTAAGATTTGTTTGTATCATGAGTAGTCCCTTTTAGTTTTCTTTCTGTGCCGATGATTATATTTTTGTGAGTAGTAGTTTTTGTGGAGTGTTGCCTAGCTTCGTTCCTCTCTTGGAGTGTTGCGTTACATTAATTTATAAGCTCAATCATAGAGACTACACAAGAAATACGTTTGTTAGCATGCATATTTTCCCTAAAAAGTTTAACATTAATGTGTCTAGACTAAAAAGTGAACTAGCCATACATGTATGAATATACAATACACCAGGGCCCACATATAAGCGACCAACGATTTTGTCGTGACCATAGTACTGCATGGCCCCGGCACAGGCCTAGTCGTAGCTGTGCGGGGAAAAAAAACATGTCTATGACAGGCGCAGGGCTTGATAGTGAAATCTTATAAAAGAAATTAATCAAACCATGAAATGTGACAGCAATGCTAAATGAACTGTACGCAGGAGACGTCCCCTTCGCATCTCGGCAACCATAAGCTTCGCATCATCTCAGTACTCTCGGTTTGTTTCTTTGCAGGATCAGACTGACCTTCTAAAGTCGCAGCTAGACAAAAGCAAGATTCTGTGATGACCTCATTGAATGCTTCAGTGATATCACAAAATCATCCAATCTTTCTGCTAGATCTGAATTAATTCTTGCCTCAGCTGTTAGCACTATTCAGATTGTTATTTCAAAAAAGAACTATTCAGATTGTTTCAGAGTAGTTCATACATCACGAATAATGTGGATGTTTGCATAATCCGACTGCAGCTAATAAATATCAGAACTAACAAATTATAGAGTACTTTCTGATACACTCATGGTCCAATGAACATTCGATTGTACGATGCAGAACTTCTAATGTTCATATGTTCATATATATTTTTTGAAGCAATGCAATTTTTCATATATTCTGTATATCTTAATTTATTCAGAGTATGATACATCATATATTACAAAAAAGCTATAAGAATAAATTATGGTAATAGAAAGACAAGTGAAGCACTAGCCACTACTTGGTGTCAAGGCTTGATCCAGAATTTAGTAAAAACAGCTTTATTCAAATCAGAAATCTATCCTTGAACTAACCAAAAGAAAGAAAAATTGCTCCCAGTTCTAAGCAACTCCGAGGAACTCATGTCTATCTCTGTCTGATAAGAAGCATAAGACATCTCCTAATTGCCATTGTTCAAAGCAAAACAATCCTAAAAGGCTCTGAAGAAACTGAAATGCACAGACACATTATAACGTTGAAGACAATATTCACCGTCCAATATATTTGGTTGTTTTAACATTGATTTTCAGTACCCCCAAAATTTCCATTAATTCAGACCGGGATCCAAGTGCAACAGAAGTCCGGACATTCCCACTTTCCCAGCACTTGCTACCATCTTGGCATGAAAAATCTTGATCTTAACAGGGCGCAATAATCACCAACCTAGATTTGATCTGCAGGGGACCAGAAAAGCAACGTCGGTCCCCTTTGCTCGTGCCTTCCCATCGATTATGTACCTCCGACGTCGCTACCGTTGATCTGACACAGATGCGCAACGCCGCGTCGACGTCCGTCGATGATCGATCACAAAGATCGACCGGTTCCTTGATGGATACTCTGCATGTTAGTTCAGCAGTGACGCTGATCGAATTCGCTGTACGGACGTCGCATACTGAACTTTCAGGCTCCTGTCTGCCACTTGCTGCAGAAAACACTCTGTATTAATTTGCTTTTATTCCTGCTTGCTGCATGCTGAACGTAGGTTGATGTAGATATCCTAAACTGATCAAGAACCACCAAGAGACAGAGTCCTTGAACAATTAATTGCACTGAAGAAAAATGGGAGTAGATACATCATCATACATGCATCGATAGATAACTAACTAAACGACAGGTACATGAGCCTTACATGTTCTTGACTTCTTGTACCTATGCCATATAGTGTGTCTTTGAATCCATGTGAGTTTGTACTACTGTTTGTTGAAAGATTTAGCTGATATATTTGGTTCTGTGTTTCCAGTGAAGAGCAAGAGAAAACGACAAGTGTTAGAGGAGGTATATTTACTTAACGACTCGTGGATTGATGTGCTAATTAATTTATGATTTGAGTTACTGTAATTTCCAGTGGTTGGCTGCTTGCTACGTGCTACCACTGAGTTTATGTGGAGCACGGAAATGTTGTTTTCTCAGACTGAACCAAAAATGTTGTTTTCGTGATCGTTATTTCAGAAATTAATTAGTTAATGTAGGATGGATTTGCACCATTTTTTAAATATTGTTTCGTAAAACCAACAAGGTTTCCTTAGTCTGGTGAAGCATCTGTTCCAAGAATTGTTAGTTTTACTACGTTGTTCACTAACAGTTTGGGGAGACGAAGTAGACGTAAAGCAAATTTACAGATTGAAACAAAATGTTGTTTTCTTGATCGTTATTCAGCAATTAAATTAATTATTTTTAAAGAAACAATCGATCTATAACTGACAATTTCCTCAGTTTGGTGAAGCATCAATGCCAAGAATTGTTTCAATTTAACTAGGTCACTCGCTAACAAATTGAACAATGAGAGATGAAGAGTAGAAACAAAGCGATTCTTCGTGTCCGTGTATAAACTAGTATCCCAATTGCGACCAAGAGAGATGTTATTGGCAACTTGTGAGACCAAACATTCAGTGAGAATGGCCCTTTAACAGCCAAAACCGAAAGGGAGGCCACCGAAGCATGGTCAAACACAGTCAGAAATTGTGGTCTCAGTGTGGCCACATTGTTTCTTTTGTAAGATTCTTTAGTTAAGATTTTCATTTTTTATTCTAATGTTTTTAGTTATTTATGAAAATTACTCACTAGCAATTGAGACTAGCGGTTCAATTCAGCAGGAAAAGATTAGTGGCATGAGGAGCAAGAAAATGTATATACGTACTCACGGACGTGTGGTTATAACATAACAGGTCACTCAAAAAGGTACTTGCGTACATGTAATTATTATTACTAATGTTAGTTATGGTTGTGTTGTGGCGATAACGTTTTTCTACGGCACAGGACCAGAGTGATGTGTGATTGACGTGATTGAGGCATATAACTCACCATTTGTGATGTGAGCAGCTCAAGCTTCTGCATCTCTTTTCATTTCTTCTATTTTTGCTTAGATCGGTAGCAATCCATGGCTGAATAAACAAGTGCAACAACGTGGAGACTCCTGTAATATTCATATGTGTTTCATATTCTTGTTTGATGTATCTGTTTCTTTTGTGAATATTGTAACCTCATTTCACAGCTCCACATTAATCTGTAATTTCCTACAATGATCTTTTTAATATGTGAAGTTACTACTCTGTTCCAATTACAAATGGAACAGAGAACCTTAACGGTCTAGCTAGCTCAAGCTACCTTGATCTGAACAAACCACATGCGCATGCAGTTTGATGCCACGAGCCTTCAAAGGCACACACAATTAGTAGAGTAAACTAAATGGGATTATGGTTAATCAGGCCCATCAACTTAATTATCTAAATTAGGGCCCCGCCACAGTAGCAATCGGAGAAGCCTTTTTGGTTAATCAGGCCCATCAACTTAATTATCTAAATTAGGGCCCCGCCACAGTAGCAATCGGAGAAGCCTTTTTGGTTAATCAGGCCCATCAACTTAATTATCTAAATTAGGGCCCCGCCACAGTAGCAATCGGAGAAGCCTTTTTGGTTAATCAGGCCCATCAACTTAATTATCTAAATTAGGGCCCCGCCACAGTAGCAATCGGAGAAGCCTTTTTGGTTAATCAGGCCCATCAACTTAATTATCTAAATTAGGGCCCCGCCACAGTAGCAATCGGAGAAGCCTTTTTGTCAAAGCAGATGGAGACATGATGATTAGCACGTAGCTTGAGAAAGGAGCATCTCATATCTCAACAGGTACAAAACCGCAGGGTCCTACACGGCTAGATCGCCGCTACCACTGCCCAGCAAATCAATTTCTTTTTGAACAATCTAGCAAATCGATTTAACTTGACCCTTATGTTGCAACGTATGCTCTCTCTCTCTCTCTCTCTCTCTCTCTCTCTCTCATGAGTTGGTTAAGCTAAGCCAGTCCAAGATGGTTAAGACGTCACCCTTTCTTGTAGTGGATGTTGATCTTCTTCAATTTTTTCTCTCGGTGCTGTCCCCGGATGCCGATTAGGGCAATGCGTGTGGAGGACCTCTACAGCCTGCCTATGCTGTGGTCTACTGCTACCTATAGGCCGGACCCTAGGTAATAATTCAGTTCATCAACAATCACTAATAATTAAGCACACGATGAACACGCTTGATGGTCGATGGACATGTCTTCTCGCAAGTTCGCGGGGCACTACGCCCTGATCAAGTGGGCCACACATGCACTGTTCATTCCTATGGGGACAAGTGAGAGAGCTGAGTACAGCGAGCACTGTGGATGAACAGCCTGCTGATAATTCCCTATTCTGCAAGCAAGAATCTCACTAAGTGGGGAGACCATATGTGACCCTTTTTGGCTAGCCACCATATGTGACCAGACCCACCTACATGCATAGTGAATTCTATTGTCGTCTACAAATGATTGTTACTGATACAAGGTTTAGTTGGTATAGCAGTGTGTATGATCGAGCGAGCTAGGGTTGACAAGCGCGTCGTGTCCAATGCATGGTATCTTTTGAGGTGGTAGCTCTATTAAAGGGAACACTCCATGAAAAAGTAGTCTACACATTCCAATCCCTATCAATGTCGGCGCTGCTTCAGCAGTTTAGTGTTTTGTTTCGGTCGTTCATCTTGTAAAAGGCTAGTCCGTTTAACTATGCAAACAGCTCCTCTTGGACTCTGGTTCGGCCAGGGGGGTGATGAGGTCGTTGTGACTCTCTTCTTCTTAATGAAACAACGCGCTAAGGCGGGTTCTTGAGAAAAAGAAAAAAACCTCCCTATCAATGTGGAGTATTCCAAGAGGGAACGAAGCAGACGGAGGCATTCGCGTGTAGTCTCTCCTATTTGTCCATGGATTTCACATCACTAGAATGTATTGGAACAGAACACAAATCAGACTGCTAAATTGGCTATATAGTATTCCTTCACTACAAAGTTTCATAAAAATATCTCATTTTAAATGAAAAAGAAAGAGTCCTTCTAGAATAGTTCTGTTGATTATCAAGACGCAGTTACTTTTTTGTACCACAGTCCGGAGAGGTTCCTTTTGGAGGGTATACAAATATTGGTAATGATTCTATTGGATGGGACAGGATGTTGACATGATCATTTGATATTTACACATTTAGTTTGGAAGAAGGGTTTTTTAAGCATCATATAGTTTTTTGTTTTTGTTTTTGAGAGGATAGCACTGTTTAGTTTGGGAGAAGTGACAGGGTTTGTTTGTTTGTTTGTTTTAGTGACAGAAGTGACAGGAAATGTAAAAGATAATAATGCCACGGACAAGCTCGGCCCATCCTCAAGCTTGCCAGTTTCCACTCCATGCAGGCCCATGTGAAATAAACAGCCCAATTCAAGCAACCACTTCAATCTGGACCCTCGGTTCCGTCGGTGCGAATCTCAACGCGACCATCCCTTCCCCGCCGCCATAGCTTCGAACGGCACAGCGCGAGACCCAAAACCCTTGTCCGCCTCCGGTCTCCTCTCTCCAGCATCCTCAGAAATCCAGCTAGGGTTTGGCCTCCCCGCCCGCCGCGAGCTCGCTTCCAGAAGCTTCTAGACGCTCCGAGGAGGAGAAGCTCCCCGCCGCAGCAGCAGCCATGGCGTCCACCAAGGTCCAGCGTATCATGACCCAGCCCATCGTACGCTCCCTCTCCCCCCAATCTGCTCTCGTTTGCTCTTCCCGGTGTCGTACTGTTCCTAATCGATTTGCTTTCTCTTTTCTGTGGTGATTGGTGAATCCCTGGTGCGCGTGCGCGGCGGCAGAACCTCATCTTCCGGTTTCTCCAGAGCGTAAGTGGATTGGGAAATTTTCGCAGCTGATTCGGCCTAAGATTTTGTTGTTTTTCTGTGCTTCGGTAAGGGTCTGGTTTTGAATTGATTTGTTTTTGGAATTGTCTCTGTGCAGAAAGCGCGCATCCAGATCTGGCTGTTCGAGCAGAAGGACCTCCGGATTGAGGGTCGCATCATTGTAAGTTTCTTGCTCATTTTATTGGTAAAAAAAACAGTTAAAAATAGTAATACAGTACATACAGGTTTGTTAGTGGTAGTATAGGTGCATCAAATATTATAAAAGAGCAGTTCTTTTAGTTGTAGCCTGCAGGGAAGAGTCATCCTAAAGGCCCCAAACAAATGCACATTGATTGAAGTTCTAGATTAGTGTAGTCATTCACATTTATCCCTATGATAATTTTGACATTCACAAAAATTCGATAGACCCTTCTAAAATCATTGTCACCATATTCAGATGCTATATAGTGAGCCAGTGACCAACCATTCATGTAGTAGTAGCATGCTCTAGGCAGTAAACTGACTCTTGATTCTTGAAGGGTCTTAGCTCTAAAGCTAATTGGGCAGTTACAGCCAAGTTAATTGTTTATTTGGACTAAGAATATCTTCAAAGGCTTATGACCTAGGTAGAATTGTCGGTTTGAAAAGTGATTTTATTTCCTTAAAAACATGGATAGGCTGGTTTGTGCAAGTGTGATTCGTTTGACCCGATGTTCTGGTAACCCAAACCTCATCTTGACTATAACGGTGATTAAAATTTAACGAGTCCAATGTCAAGCGTTCATTTCAACAAATCATAATCCTGTGAAACCGGACTCCTCCCTAATCCAGTCCGAGAAATCAAATGATTTTGTTGTATGAAATACCAATGTGTAAATAGTTGCTTAACTTCTGTTTGCTTTCTGATGAAAAGTTGGAAACGATACCTATTTGTCCGACTAGATTGTTACCTGTAAATAACTATTGAGTTCTGTTGACGAAAACAGTAACTATTTGTCCAATCAGAACTTAATATGTGTTGAACTAGATTACTCTAGAGTACTTCTCGAAGATTCCTTTTATAATCTGTACATTTAGGGACCTTTGATCTCATTTATTGAGTATGGAACATTATCACTGTATAGTTTCTGTTATTTGCTTGTTGTGACTCATGAGACTGGGAAAAGGATGTTTGTTATAAATAAGAAATCAGAAATCACTTATGTCCTTGTTAGTATGGTATCTCTTGTGGTTCTCAATGTAAAAAATGCTTTGGTTCAGTGCATTTTACTTTGGTAGATTGGTAAAATATGCTCTTTGTACTTATATCAAGTTCAAAAAAACCATTTGTGTTGTCCTTTATGCGTTTTCACGCACTAGATGTAGTATCATAAGTGCAGTACCCATCCTGTCTAACTTACGCATTACTTCCTCAATATTTTTTCTGTGTTATTGTTTTATCTAAATATAGTGATGAATGTATGGTTCCGTGATTCTTAACTGCTTGGCTTGTGTATGTATGTCTTGTTAACTTTTGCTATTACTGACTGGGATGTGTTTATTCACCAATGGTGCCCTATCGACCAATTAGAGATTTAGGGACTTTCAAAATGTTTAACTCGTTTGAAAACATGGGGGTAAAAGTTCAATTTGCTGCATAATGCTTATGCCCTTAGAGTCTAAACCCATGTTGTGTCCATTTTGTTTCCAAACAACTCTTTGACTCATAAGGGCCATATGGCCATCCATACTGGTGCCATTATGTTGCTCTTTAATGTTACAAAGACGTTAAAATTAGTCACATGATTAATAACGGTGTTCTCTCGGATCAGTTAACCCTCTGCAGTGTTTGCTCAGTTGAAGCCCTAACTATTACTACAGTTCATGTGCAGAATTGTGGTGTTCTTACACTGGTTTTGTAAATATGCAGGGTTTTGATGAGTACATGAATTTGGTCCTCGATGACGCTGAGGAAATCAACGTTAAGAAGAACACTAGGAAACCACTGGGTTAGTAAATTTGCATCCCATGTAATCTGTTCTCTTACATGAATAGAGTTTATGGGCTAATATATTTCGCTTAAAATAATTTGCAGGTAGGATACTCCTGAAAGGTGACAACATAACTTTGATGATGAACACGTAAGTGAGCAATGGAGACCTTTACCCATAACTTTGTTCTGAAACTTGTATAGGCAAGACTTCTAAAATTTCGCATTTACAATTTTTTGCAGTGGGAAGTGATGATTCTTCCAGCAGCGTGATAATTCGGTGCTTATGTTGATTATTTCTGTGACACATTGTAGTCCATCCAACTGAATTGATGCATGCCATTGTGGTTTAGTGCGAGATGTATTGGCTGTTAACTACCTGAGTGAACTCTTGTGTGGGCTGTATGCAAGATGTTGAGATAATGAGCTGTTCGCTTGTGCTGTTAAATTAACACAACTAGACAATGTCGCCGTGTTCATGTTGATATCTCTTTTGCTTTCATCTTCAGGGTTTACCAGCACTTCAGATTGCTTAATTCCTTCATACCTTTTCGTAGTCTCGAGCTCTTCCCTGAAGATGTGCACTGATGCTCGTTAATTGGATGGGTACATGATGGAAAGCAGATATATGAAATCAGTTTATGATTACTTGCCCCATTAGAAAATTGTAGGTAGAATATTTGCAAGTTGTGGGACTTGGTAGTTTTATTTAGCAAATAGATGAATGGCAAGTTTATCAATATCTTCTATGCGAAAATGTGCATCAATTTAAGAATTCAAACAGTAGTGTTGCACAGCATCAGGAAGATTCCCTGAGATGAACAAAACTAGACAATGCCAGTGTGCCAACCTGTTCATGCTGATATCTTTTTTGCTTTCATCTTCATCACCAGCTTTAGCAATGCTTTGGCTTCATTCCTTCCTACCCTATGCATGCCTCCAGGTCTTCCTGATGTGCTAGAAGATGTGCATTTGTACACAGTGGAAAGCATAGGCATATATTGTGAATCGGTTGCCGGACTTGGTTGTAGTTTTCATTTCTTGCGTCTCAGGGTCATTGATGTTTCTTTTAGCAACGAGATGCGCGCAAGTTTACGAGTATCTACTATACGGACAGGTCTTACCAATTTCAGGATTCATACAATAGTGTCCCACAAAATCAGGAAGATTATCTGATTTAGATTTTTACATTGGATGGGAGCATCAGAAGAAGAACCACTTGTTCTTGGACTTGCTCTTGGCCATCTCCTTCCTCTTCCTCGCCATCTCCAATTCCAATCTCTCCTCATCCTCGTCTTCCTCGCTACTCACGCTGCTCTTCTCGTCATCCTTAGGTTCCTCCTCTTCCTCGGCGCGCTTCGCCTTGTCTCCGCCCCCGGCGCCGGCCGTGGCGACGTCGAGCCGCGCGGCGTCCATCGCCCACTGAATCAGCTTGTCCACCTCTTCCTCCTCGTCCTCCGACGACTCCCCGCCCAGATCCTCCAGCTTCACCCTCGTCTCCTTCTCCGGCCCCTTCAGCGCCGCGAACCGCGCCTCCAGCTCCTCCATCCCGCCGCTCCCGGCCCCAGCTCCTGCTGCTCCGGCCGGCTTCGGTGCCGGCGCCGCAGCGCGCGACTTGAGCGCGTCGAAGCGGCGGGCGAGGTCGTCGTCCAGGGGATCCGGCGGCGCCGCCGCGGGGTCGAGAGGAGGAGCTGTCGGGGCGGAGGTGGAGGAGACGAGGTGGGAGTTGGCCTGCATCTTCAGCAGAACGGCGTCCTGCGCCGCCCGGAGCAGCGCCTCCACCTCCGCATCCTCGCCGCCGGGGACGGCCGCCTTCCGGCCGCTCATCGTGCCTGGTGGATTCGATTCCTTTGTTGCTCTGCTCTCTTACGCTTTCGAGCTGCCTCCGCTCTAATACCTATGGCCTAATTAGATTGGCCCAGTTAGTCAGCTACGGCCCATCTCAGCAGCCCAGTGCTAAAGCCCATCTCATTAATTAATCAACTTCTAATCGTCTGTTTCCCCTCTGCTAAACCAGCCGTCTCCTCCTAATAGAGCCTTCCCATGGCGAAACCTAACTAAGCTAATCCCACGCTTCCTTCCTCCCCCCTCGCCACCTCGCGCATGGACCACCTCCACCCGCCGCCGCCCGAAGACCCGGGATCCCGCTGCCTCGAGGTCCGCCTCTTCTACGTGCGCCTCTCCCCGCACGGCGGCGCGGCCCCGCCGCCGCGCCTGGCGCTCGCGCTCAGCCCGGCCGGCGAGGAGGCCCCGCTCTCCCTCCCGCTCCGGCTCGATCGCCACGACGCCGCCTCCGGGGAGGCCACCTACGTCTCCACCGCCTCCGCGCGTCTGGCCCCGCCCG
>LAPY01000611.1:75705-95344 GCA_000970635.1 Eragrostis tef
TCCCCGTCGCGCGTCCGCCGCCTCCACCATCGCCGTCGCGCCTCCGTCGCGGCGTCCCCGTCCGCGTCACCGTCGCGCGTCCGCGTCCCCGTCCGACTTCGAAAGACAGGCGATTTCTTGGCTGTTGTTTCATGCGCCGCCGTCGATTGACCGGGTTGCTTCTTGGCTGTTGCCTGCGCTGCTGAAAATTTTGCTAGGTGCTACTGCTGCCTGAGTTTTGCAACTGAGTTTTGCTTTGGCCTTTTTTTTTCCTTCCTTGGGGCTTGTCTTGAAACCAAATTTTCTGTCACTTTAGATACAACAACCTGGGCTCTACTTTGATCATTGATAGAAGTACTTGTACATGCACTGATTTTCTCTTCAATCTGTTCACTGAAAAGGTCGATTGCGTTGTATACTATACTCTACATTCTGAATTGCTCGCTGCTCGCTGTGCTACATGGAAACCATTGTTTGCAAACTTGTACCTCCTACATTCACATGTAATTGCTTACTGATCGCTGTGCTACATGGAAACCATTGTTGTCACTTTGTCGGATGGCTGCTGCTACTGCGGGTAGGAAGACGACGACGATCCGCGCACGTAGTTGTGCACCTCGCCGGGGAAATTGAGCATGGCGAGGTGGCTGCGCATGGCGTAGGCCGCAAGGTCGTATGCCCGCGCCGCCTCCTCGGCGGTGTCGAACGTGCCGAGCCAGCGGCGCACGCTCTGCTTGCTCGAGTCGCGGATCTCCGCCGCAAACTTGCCCGACGGACGGCGGCGCACGCCGCGGTACTTGGTGTCGCTGCTGCCCTGATCATCCCATCCACCACCCTCCATCAACGAAGCAAACTTATATATATGGATCGATGCAACCTCCTCTCTCTATATATATCAACCCAGCACTCTGCGTGCGGATCCTCTCAAGTGATCGATGCAAAGAACAAGCTGTTATCTAGCTCGATCGGAATTACTGTGTTTATCACCAGTTAGTTTTTGGTTGCTTGCTTGTGTTGTGATGGCGATGGGGCGCCGTATTTAAGGTGTGTAGCTAGCTTTGCTAAGTGAGAATGAAGCCCTAATGGATGGACAAATTAATTACAGGAAGATGCTGATTCTCGCGGGTGATGGGACGAGATTGTGGAAGACGGGACCCTCTCTCTCTCTCTCTCTATCCCCGGTGTGTGTGTGTGTGTGTGTGTGTGTTCATTGTTGTCACTTTGTCGGATGGCTGCTGCTACTGCGGGTAGGAAGACGACGACGATCCGCGCACGTAGTTGTGCACCTCGCCGGGGAAATTGAGCATGGCGAGGTGGCTGCGCATGGCGTAGGCCGCAAGGTCGTATGCCCGCGCCGCCTCCTCGGCGGTGTCGAACGTGCCGAGCCAGCGGCGCACGCTCTGCTCGCTGGAGTCGCGGATCTCCGCCGCAAACTTGCCCGACGGATGGCGGCGCACGCCGAGGTACTTGGTGCCGCTGCTGCCCTGATCATCCCATCCACCACCCTCCATCGTGCTGTCATGCATCACTGCATCGTCCGCCCCTTTGGCCTCGCATTTCCGCTTGATGAATTTCCGGTATACCTAAACACAGCACACCAAAACTAGTGTCAACATTCAGAATAGATGAATGAATCCACGCACTGACAAGTGATCTCTATTGATTTTAGCTATGGAATTGCTGCATCGTGCCCATGCCGTTGAGGTTTGGATGAATCACGATCTCTATTAATCCAAAAGTGCTACATGGTCATAAATTTTGAAAGAATTAGACACGCCGGATGGAAAATTGGCTATTCGACGAGAATAGTTCAATACATACCTCACTAGCATCAGGCAACTCAAATTCATTTGGTACCCAGTTGCTGAGAGCGTAGCAGTTGCTGTGAATATCGACAGTTTCAAGTGTGTCAGGAAGTGGCTCATCTTGAATGAAGTTGAGCCTGGGGCAAGTTCTGAATTTGAGATGTTTTAGTGATTGCAGCTGGCTGAGGCCTTCCACTGAGCTAAGATGTTCACAGGATATGAACTCCAGAATCAGAAGTGAACTCAGTTCAAATAGAAAGGCAAAGCACGTCCTCTGTCCCAGGTTACCAATTTTCAATCTCTGAAGAGACCGCAGACCAGGCAGGTTCAGCTTGCTGCAAGACATAACTGAGATATCTGATATGTGTTGGAAACAAGGAATGGACTTCAATTTGGGACACCTCTCAATTGACAAGCTGCGAAGCGAAGGGAAATCTCCATCCAAAACAGCATACCAGTACTCTAGATTATACATGTCACGCAGCTTTAGTATCTATAGCTTTGGGAAGCTCTTGTGATTGATGCTTTCAGTCACACGAAACTCAGAACTTATCAGTTGGACTCCTCTAAGATTTTGGACGAACAAGAATCTGAGTGATGGAAGAGCACCGAGAGGTGGGAGCTTCTTACAATTATAACAATTGTCAAGTGTGATGGAATCTAGGTTGGTTAATGAATGATCTGCTGTCCACCAAGGGAATTGTAGGCCATAGTAACCTTTAATACTCAGTTCTCCCAGGAGATTATGGGGTTTAAGTGCATACAGAACATGCTCTGCGACAGATATGCAGTCGTCGCTTTCAATATCTTCACTGTGGCACCACTCTAGGGACAATTTCTTGAGCTTCTTTGCTGCTAGGCAAGCCCCCTTTGCATCCTCTGCATTTTCAACATTATTCAGACTCTGGATGTGAAGAAACCCCTTCAGACTGTTCAAATGTGCTAGCTCAGAAATTTTGCAATTCCATGAAACACCTCCCACATTAAATGTTGTCAAAGTTCGGAGGCTAGTCAATTGCCCAATTCCAGGAGGAACATAAATTGGACCATGCTCTTTGGAAGCATCAAGATGGTAAAGGCTATTCAAATTCTTGATATCACAGGGCAACTCCTCCAGATAAGCTGAATTTTGCAGCTCCAAAGTTTGCAGTTTGAAAAGGTTGCATACTGAATTAGGAAGTCTTGTGATGTTTGTGTTATTTAGTCCAAGAAAGCACAAAGAACTTATGTAACCAATTGATTCTGGAAGCTCTTTCATATCTGTATGACTCAAATCCAATGTTTTCAAACATCTAAAATTACGAAGGCACTCATCAAGTGCTTTAACATCCATAACATGGTACTGACTATGAGTAGATTCCAAATGAGAGTCATATACGAGTAAGAACGTGCTCAAATGTCTGAATTCTGTGAAAGGGCTGAAGTAGATTTCTGAATCACATTGTTCAAGAATAACTGACAGGTGATGAACATCCCTTGGAATGCAATGCAACTCATGATTATGTGCTCTGAAGATTTTTTTACCACAAGTAAACCATGCAAGATGAGAAGAGAGATCGTGCATTACCTACTTTTGTTCCTTGAGCTCACTTGAGGGACAATTATCAAAGAATGACCTTTGCAACAATTCATCAAAGGCATCAAAGGCATGCCCTTGTTTTTCTATATCTCGTATAATGAATCCTTGAGACATCCAAAGCCTAAGCAATTTTTCTTTCGTGTAAATGAAGTCTTTTGGGAACATTGAGCAGTATGAGAAGCACCTTTTCTGATTTGTACCCAAGTAGCTATAACTCAGGTATAACAAATGATATAGGTGGTTGTCGGGTTTTCTCAAGATCTCGGTCAACTTACTTTCGACAGCACCATCTAGACATTTCTGAGTGACTGTTGGATACAAAATCCCATTAATTACCTTTGCAAACATTGGAAAACCTGAACATCCAGAAAGAATTTTGTTAATGACAATTCCCAGTGGGGAGTATTCTACAAAGTTGGGCTTAGTTTTGATCAGAAAGGAGGAATGCACGAAAGGCTTCAAGTTGTAAGCATGTGCTGTGCCAAGGTTCCCAGCAACAATATTGCTCTTAGTGGTAACAATAACCGCACTCCCCTTATCACCGATGCTCAACAGAGGAAGCATTTGTTTGCAGACCTCTACATTATTCTCACACAAATTATCCAAGACAAACAAGAGCTTCTTTCCCATGAGCTCTTCTTTCAGTACCTCCTCAAGCTCATATCGCTCGTTGAGCCTGCATGAGACACCGATAAGAGATTCCACAACAGATCTGAGGAACCCCTCGTAATCACATACATCAGATAAACACATCCATGCCCTTGCTTCGAAGGATCTTCGCATAGTGTCATCCATGTAAACAAGAGAAGCCAGTGTTGTCTTGCCAAGACCCTCAGCACCTATGATGCAGACAATGGTGAAACGCATATTGCTGGGATCACATGACATCATGAGTCTCATGATCTCATGCTTGTCAGTCACTCTGCCGATAATCCCTCCGTGTTCATTGTCTACACATTCTGTGACCTCACCATGCTTACCATCTTCTCCTTCAATCTCCATATCGTGCAAAGGTGAAATGTCCTCTGGGATCCTCTTGTGATCATGAGTATTGACTTTGGTAATTTCTAGATACATCGTTTTCACTGTTTGTAAAATAAGAGATGCTTTCAGGTCTGGAAATAAGATGACTAGTCATGCCGGTATATTGTTGCACATGCGCTCCAAAAGAGTGAATATCGATCTCATAAACACGGTGACTTTGCTTATAGATGGTCATAGAAGGTTTGCCCTCCAGTTTTGATGATAACGTCTCTTTGGATGAAGTTTCTGCACCATCTCCTGAAAATCTTCGCTTTCCATGTGATATATATGGAACATGCTTGTTGCTATCCGTGATTACCTTACGATCCATTTTGGCAGAAGACATAGAAATCATCCTACCTTCATCTGGCAGTGACGGCACACCTGATAGGGATGAACCTGAAAATAGTGAATTCAAGGGGATGCAAAGTGAGGAAGTGTTATGTATGCAACATGACTCACCAGGGGTTGTGATCTCGCATGCTTGGGGTTGGGGTGCTGGTGATGCTGTGCCCGGTGTGTGAGCTTCAAAGGTTGGGCTTCCTTCCATCTTGGGTTCCGGCAAAGCTAAGCTACTCAATAATAATGATCGCATAGTGCAGCAAAGGGACGGATTATTTGGTCCCAATTCCCAGTCAACAGTCGTTTCCTTACCATTTTTTCAGCACTACATAAATCCCTCGACAGCGACAGGTGATGTATGCGTACAAATGCTCGTCAGTGATTTCTTTTGACTTAAGTCACAGAAATCCAGAATACTCCACTACTTATGTGGACAATGGCCACTGTCTTGACAAGGATGTTTGCGTCAAGTCTACAAAAAGTCAAAAAATGTGTGAATATATCACTGAAAGTTTACTTAACCAAACATGAACCACTCCAATTTGTCCAATTATCTACCATCAAAGTAAGAATTGACGCATCTCTAAGGTGCAAGATTTAGGTGAAAGATAGTTCGGGCAGCTTACAAGTAGCAGTAAAATCTCATCACGCCAAAAAAAAATTCGTTATTTGCGACTTTGTGCAAAGACTGGATGGAGACTTTTACTAGGGATTGCCGAACCAATTTTGAGGAAGCGAGGGATGTAACCTAGAATGCGCCCAACGATTTGCATCTCGCCGTGGCTGCCGCTCCGAATGGTCGTTGACGTGAGGTCGTCTCCATCCCAACAGGCACTGCCGCACACCCACCATCGCATCTGGCGAGGTCGCAACCGCGTGCCTGCTTCCACCGAGGGAACACCGACAACGGTCACCGCTTCCGCCGCTGCTGACGAGTAACTCGGGGTAGTGGTCATCTCATCTCCGCCAATTGCGCCGCGTTCGCTGGTTGAGGATGTACGGTGCAGTAGTATGGGACTATTGTTGCTATGCGCCTGCTCATTCCTCAGACAGAGGACTTTTACTGTGCCCATACTAGCTAGTATTATTGAAAAATACTAGCTAGTATTATAATCTGATGGCTCAAATTGATTGACTCTTTCTTACTAATACTAACTAGTATTCATAGCAAACTGGTAATTATATTGTTACAATGAGATCAAAATTGGAAAAGAAATCTTGGCCCCGAATCATCTCCGTTGGCCACAGCGTTGGTGTGACGGTGTCGAACACCTCCACACCAATCTTAGGCTCTGCACACATTGATTTTAAATTAATCGACAGTCCTTGACGATGAGCGAAACGGCGGCGGCTACGTTCGCCAAATTTGTCAAGGTGATGCTATGACTATCAAATCTGCTATCCCCGACGACGATCAAAACATCGGCGGATTAGGAAGAGATCCGGCCGAATTTTGCTGACTCCAAAGAGATCCGGCCGGTTAGGAAGATTTTCACCAACTGCCATGCGCGTGGCAGCTCCTTGCAGATTTTGATCGACATGAAGAAATTGTTCAATCAATTTCCATTTTTCCTCCCTTGTTCTTCCAATTAGATTCCACATCGAGATGGAGATATCTGTTGGAGCTTTCCTGTTTCCTCCGTTGTTCAGCGGTTTCATTTGATTCCCGTACGGAACAGTACCAAACAAAACAAAGAATCTCTCGATTACATTTGCAGAATTTCAGTGCTTCCTTTTATGTTAATTTACAATCCTAAATAAACCAAACGACTTCCCAAGCGCACATAGTTTTTTAATCTCACACTTGACATATTCCGGTAAAATGCATGATCACTGATTCCCAAACTACCCTTGAAATACTAGCTAGTATTATTTACATAATACTAGATAGTATGGGGACCGTAAAACTCCTTTTTAGATAAGTTTACGCATTCGATTTGTTAACGCGGGTTTCTTTAGCACGCCTTTTGCAGTTTGCAAGCTGGCACAACTCGTTTGTAACTCGGTTTGGTTGTGAATTTGAACGAACAAATAGAATATTTATGACCTGTTTGGTAGGGTTTATTGAGTACCATTGACTTTAGATTATGCCATAATCCCTAGGGTTCAAGTGCCTAACAAGTTGAAACCAAAATATCTTATCACCATAAGTACCTATAATCTGTTTTCATTTTTGTACCGAGGTGTCCAAGATGAAAAGAAAAACACTCCTTCTATTTTTAAATATATGGTATCATTTTTTTACCAACAATATATATTTAAGTAGAACAAATGTCAATAGATGTGTCATCAAAAGAACTTTAATAGGTTAAAGTAACGAAAAAAATCAGCGGTGTCATATATTTAAAACTGGGAGGATAACTTTCTTGCAGCTCACCCTCCGTATAAAACTGCTTTACCAAAAAGTTTGACTAAAAAAAGCCAAATGGTCCATAATAAGCCAGATCAACTGTTGGTCTCAAAAAAAGGGTAAACTGTTTTGTGAGATAATCCAGAGCAATAAGTTGCTTTTTGCAAAACATGGTTTAGTAAGCATAACATGTCAGGTTCAAGCAAAGGGACTCACAGTGCAACTGGCAAAGGACATTGGCTGGGGAGCTCCCTCCCAGGGTTCAATCCCTGGATACTGCACAATTTGTGGAAAAAAAAATTAATAAAAATCCCCTCGTCTGGCCCACATCCAAAGCACAGGTCTAAGGCCCGGCCCAGGTCGTTGGTCGTCTCACATGGGCTACGGTGCCGCTGTGTATGGGTGGGCCAGGGGTTCGAGGGTTTTCTCGACCTGCGTGAGAAGGTCTTCTTCTTAAAAGCAATGCCCGAGGGGCTGTCTTACCCCCCGCAGGTCGAGTTTTTTTAACATGTCAGGTTCAAGTACCTTGCATGCTACTTATCTTCTAATAAAACCCACACGATTTCTTGTTTGTTCTCGAAAACATGTTTCACATACTTTAGAGTACATCAATCTAATGTAGTTGAAACAACCCATGTAGGGTGACAGAATGATTTTCAAAGAAACAAGTTTAGCAACTGACATCCATCAAGCATATGCACCTCCTTGAGCATGCTAATACAGGTTCATCTTGCGAAAACTGCAGCATTGGGCATTTTGTTATTTTCAACATTTCAAGCGCTACGAGATGTTCCAACTGTCCTATCGACGAAAGTTCCTTGCAACAGCTAAGCTCCAGAATTTGCAATAAGGGTAAATTTGGAAGTCGAGGAAGCTGCAACACTTTGTTCAACCCTTCCAGTTTCAAATATTTAAGTGTCGGTAAGACGGGGAGGTCACGAAGTTGCTCACAGGACTGAATTCTCAAATTTACCAAAGAACCAAATTGAGGCAGCGTTCTAAATTTGCTGCATCCACTTACATTAAGATCTCGCAGAACAGGGAAATCTCCATCTTCTACTCCATCCCATACCTCCAAATCGTACATTTTCCTTATATTCAACGTCTCTAGTGCTGGGAATCCTAGAGTTTGCACATTACTAGGACCAATGAACTCTCTTCCAATAGTCTGGACTTTCTCCATTTGTTGTATAACGAGGTGCTTGAGGCATGGCAATTGTCCAAGTGATGGAAATGCAGCACAATTTTCGCACCCTTCCAGAACCATTTTGACCAGCTTAACAAAGTAGCAATCTCCCAGCCAAGGTGGAAACATGTCACCACAGTAACCGCTTAGTGTCAGTTCCTCAAGATATGCATGAGGCCGAAGTTTATCCAGCACCAGATTTGATGTCTGCACATCTGGAGGTTGCGAGCTAGCAGTGAGGCTCCACCAGTTGAGCACCAATTTTTGCAGTTTCAGCTTACTGTACATATTTGCATCTACAGCGTCTTGCACATGGAGTACATTCTTCAATCCTGAGATTTGCAGCTCTCCGCATAGGTGCGCCAGGTAGCGCAGCCCTCGTATACAACAATCTGCAGAATTATCTGCCACATGAAATGCATTCAATGTCTGAAGACCAGTTAGAAGCTCAAGCTCAGATGGAATAGAGATGCTTGGGTATTCTGATACTGGTAGTTCTAGGTGCCGCAGATTAACAAGGTACCTAATTCCTCTTGGTAGCTCATTAAGATAGTGGCAATTCTTCAAATCTAGTGTTTGCAGGTTCAGGAGCCCGCATACTGATTCAGGGATTCTTTCGAGGTTGGTATTCTTTAGACCAAGGTACCGCAAGTGTATCAAATTACCAATAGAGATAGGGATCTGACAGATGCTAGTATTACTTACATCAAGCGTCCTTAGGCATTCAAGGTGCAAGAATAAATCATGCGGTATCTTAACATATAAGGAACTCTCATCAGCTCCATAACAAGTCCTCTTGATGACCAAAAGCGTGCGCAGATCCTGTCTATGGAAGAACTGACCCTCTATAGTTATTTCTGATTCTGTGATTGATGGAAGCACCGATGTGTGCCTAATACTCTCATACTTATTAATTATGTCTTGTCTCTTGATGTATTTGTAAGAAGCAATTCTGGAACATTCCTTTTCAGCAACGGTCTGCGCTAATACCTGAAAGAGATCATGCATCTCATACCTTCCCTCTGTAACGTCATAGAATGGTGACTTCTGGAAGAAGCATCTCCCAAGCAATTCGTCGAAGTACTTGCAACCAACATCTTCAGGCTGCAACCTTTCATGTTGTTGAAGAAAACCTTGTGACATCCACAAACGGATCAATTCCTTCTTATCAAATATGTATCCTTTTGGAAACAAGGAGCAGTATGCAAAACATTTTCTCAATTGTGGTGGAAGATGATCATAGCTTAGCCTGACGACCGGCAGAATCTCATCCACCAATTCATTGTAATCCCACACATCATTGTGTAAGACTTCCCACCACTTCTCTCTATCAGGTTTACGCCGAATCAGACTTCCAGCTGCCTTAGCCGCAAGCGGCAGGCCCTTGCACCTCTTGACAATTTCCTCGCCCAGTGAAGCTAGTTCAGGACACATCTCCATCTTCTGGGCATCAGACGCATAGCTTTTGTAGATCAACCAACATGCAGCATCTGGTAGACAATTCAGCATCAACTGATGTCTTTGATCACACCCCATGATCACGCCAACCTCAGCGTCGCAGCTAGTAACTAGCAACCTGCTTCCGCGTAGTGCAAATTGCAGAGGCACCTCGAGCAGCTCCCACACGGCTGTTTCAATGCTCCACACCTCATCGAGAACAATCAAGAACCTCTTCCCCTTTAGAAGATCAACTAGAAGGCCCTGCAGCAAGCTCAATTCAGTGATGTCACGTGTATCCCCTCCGCACGCTTGCACCATCGTCTTGGTCGCCCTCACGACATCAACACCTTGCCCCGAGTAAACCCATACATGGCAATCGAAGAAATCTCTGACCCTTTGGTCGCTGCACGCGTGCTGGACGATGGCCGTCTTTCCCACGCCGGCCATCCCAACGACGGACACGACCGTGAAAACGCAGCCACCGCAGTCCTCGGACAATAGAAGCTCAATAAGGCGCTGGAGATCACCCTCCCGGCCGTAGAGCTCACCGGAGCTTAGAGACGAGGTTGGCGGGCGAGCGGAGGGACACGGCCGAAGCATCCCGTCCTCCGGCGTCAGGCGAAGAGCTTCGCGGTCTGAGGCGATCTCGTGGTACGTCTCCCATATCTTCTTGATCTTGAGGCCGAGAGAGCTCAGCGGCGAGTGCGACAGCAGGGCGCCGACCTCGCGGTTCCGGACGCGGTTCTTGGCCGGCTCCGCGCCGCAGCTGTCGTCGTCGCCGAGGTCGTCAACGAGGGAGGCGCGCAGAGCCTCGAACCGCACCTTCTCGAGGATGTCCTCGACGCCGCACTCGACGTCGCGGAGCTCGCGGAGCCAGAGCTCGGCGGACTCTCCCGCGGTGTCCGCGGCGAGGCGCTCGGCGTCCCGGACCGCGGCGCGGACGCGCTGAAGCTTGGCTTCGAGGCGGCGGAGCTGGTCCTCGTCGACGCCGGCGCACGGCTCGGAGGCAGGGCCGAGGGGCGCGAGGGCGGACTTGGCAAGGCGCTTGGCGGCGAAGAAGAAGGACTCGAGGGAGGCCTTGAGGTTGGCGACGAAGACGGGCTTTTCTTGGCTGGCCAGCGCGCCTCCTGGCATGAGGCAGCGACCGGCGATTGAGAGAGAAAAGCAGGCGTCGATGTTTGCAGCAAGCTGACGAGTGAAGACGAAGGTGGGTGGTGGTCCTGGTGGAGACACCGAGACAGTAGTGTGCCGTGTGATTTTGGTCTGATAGACCTCAAGAGTTGACTTGACTCAAAGCCTCATTTTTTGGCTGAGAGTTCTTTACTACATCGTCATCACCCGTTGTCTCCATGGAGATGAGAGTGTCATGGTGAGTAGTAGTAGTAGAAAGCTTTTCAGTGAGTTGTGGCGCACAGCGGCGTGGATGGGTTCGCCCGCCGGATCTCTATCTCCGGCCACCGACGCGCCCTACGGCGAGCTTGCTTCTCTGTTTCCTCTTTCTTTTCGGGAGGAGGAGGATCGTCTCGGTTTTCTGGACACCAAGCTGCTGCCGCGGCCCGCAGGCCGCAATGCAAAATGGAAGTGCAGCCCTTGTGTTAATGATGGCTGGCCTACCTTGGCCCATGAACGATCCAGTCAAACCTAAGCGGCTCGTTCCTCCCTGGCCTCTTTCACTGACGTGTGTACCCCACAACAATCAGACCCACTTTGCAGGGTCATAAACCATTCTCCCATCTACGTGTACTAGTCCACTGTCCCGGCGGCCGCACCCCTCCCGCAAGAAAGAGAACGGAGGAGAAAATAAAGTGAAAAAGAAAGAAAAATAACCAAACCGCAAAAGGATTCGGCTTCCACGCTTGTAGGGTTTCCGGATCGAAGGAGCCAGCCCCGCTCACCCAGGTCGCCGCAGCCATGGTTCGCGGATCGCTCGGGAAGCTGGCGTCGCGCGCCGTCTCCGTCGCCGGGAGATGGCAGCACCAGCAGGTCCGCCGCCTCAACATCCACGAGTACCAGGTGTGTCCCCTGCCCGCGTCCCAGATCCCGCCTCATTTTTTCTTAGATTTTTCGAGGATTTCGTTGGCGGTCGATTTCGAGGTGTGGCTGACGAGTTAGGGTTTGTGGTGATGCAGGGCGCGGATTTGATGAGCAAGTACGGGATCAACGTGCCCAAGGGAACGGCCGCTGGGTCCGTGCAGGAGGTCCAGAACGCCTTGAAGAATGTCTTCCCCAGCGAGAAAGAGGTGATGATGCCACATTTTTTTTTAAATAGTCTTTTGTTGTTTCGTGCGTCACTATGTTCTTAGATATTCCGTGGGTTCAAATGGATAGGGCCCAAGGTTGGATTCATGTTAATTTTTGAAGACGGGATGTAGTTTGCTGCAAATTGTTACTAACTCGTGGGGTCACATTGTTACCAATCAATGCTTGTTTTTATACTCATGTTGTAGTGGGGGGAATGGTCAATTGGTTAAGGGCTATTGCTGTGTCATGAGATTAATAGTTGGCGCGGATAAATAATACTTTAGTTTTGATAAGTTGCAACTATCTAGGCATATAATGCAATCGTGGTTATGGCACTGCTTCATACTTAAAATGTATCATCACTGCAGATAGTTGTTAAGAGTCAAATCCTTGCCGGTGGCCGAGGTCTGGGAACTTTCAAAAGCGGACTGAAAGGTGGTGTTCATATCGTTAAGGCTGAGGAGGCTGAAGGAATTGCAAGTAAGTTTGTGTCATAGCAAGTACTTAGATTCCTAACATATACTGGCTTGCTGTGATTTGAGCAGGCAACATGCTATATCTCCTAGGATTACTTGCATATCTATTAATAACCCATATGCTTCTTTATATTTTGCATTCATTTTAGTTTTGATGATCTTCTGGCACTCTTTGGATACTTCCTGAGAACTAGAGATACAAACTAGGCTAATTCTACACGTACACACATGAAGGATACTTAATTTCTGATCTCATGCAAATATTTATCTTAAATAGCTTGATAATGAAATATCATGACAATCCTATCGTAGTAGGCAGATTACCCTCGCATTTAAATAAACTCATTTGTACTATCAGGTATATTTCTGCCTGGATAGATAATTGTATCCACACCTTTGTTGCAAGATTGAGGGATTGTGTATGGTAACGATAGTGTCCACTATTAGTTTGTACAAGTCAGTCACGTATGTAGTTTCATCATTGAATGATCTGTACTGTTAATCTTCTACAGGTAAAATGCTAGGCCAGATTCTGGTAACGAAACAAACTGGCCCAGAGGGGAAGATTGTGAGCAAGGTTAGATTAAGCCATCCTTTGCGTCTATGATCTGGTTCCTGCTGTGTTTCACTCTTTGGTCTATTGGTGTGCTTATTCTTTGTAAGATCTGATTTTCATTTTAGATAGTTTGAACCTTCCATACTTGAGTAGGTTGTGTCAAACCTACAGACTCTGTCCTGTTCAGTTTCATGTGTTGAACCCAGATAAGCACATTCAAGGAGGACAATATTATACTCATTTGCAATTGTAATAACAGAAATGTACCGTGTTATCATACAAAGTTCCTTTCTGTGGCGATGCAGTGATCTCTACATATATCTCCTTAACCCTAACGATAATAACGAAGGGCTTTTTTGTTGTTTTTTATGTAGTACTATTTTCATGTGATGTGACTGTATTAGATTCGTTACGTTGTTTGTTCTAGCAGACAAAAATTCCTTGCATATCAATTAATTATAGAGCTAATTTGTTTCTTGTTCTTTTGGGCAGGTCTACTTGTGTGAGAAGTTGTCACTTACTAATGAGATGTACTTTGCCATCACCCTTGATAGGAAAACTGCTGGTCCGGTATGTATGTTGTTGATTAAAGATAACGCTTTATGTTACGGTTTGGAACTTTACAACTTTCTTTAGTAACTTCTTTTTGATATTCATTAAGTAGCCAGTGCATTTAGTGACTGAACCATAATATTACAAACTTTATTTTATTTTGAACTTTAATATCGTAGATATTAGCTCTTAGTGTTTAGCAATGAGGGTGTCGACTTTTGGTTTCAAAAACTTTGTTGGGTTCTTGACCCTGACAATTTATAATGTTATATCCACATAAATCAGTATCCTAAATATTCATCCACTTAGTCATATTCAAGAAATAAAGAATTTACCGTTTACCTGTTATTAGCTTCTAGAATATGATAAAAGCATGTATTATTTTCAGTACTTTTTCCCAACTTTCTAAGACTATTTCTCATGAGTTTTTTTTTCCAGTCAACCTAGCTAGTTTAGTTACTTAAATATAAGATGTTAAAATTGTGAAACTTCTCAGCAAAACATAACGTGTCAAGCTATTTCTTGGTCTCTGTCATACTCATTGCCACCTTTTCTTCCAGCTCATAATTGCTTGCAGCAAGGGAGGAACCAGTATTGAAGATCTTGCAGAGAAGTATCCTGATATGATTATTAAGGTATAGTTTCCTAATTTGATTTTGTTTCAGTGTACATGTTGCTTCTCACGAATGTGTCCTAAAATGCTTACTTTTTTTGTTGTTGATGAAATTCAATTGTGGGGAATGTCAGGTTCCTGTTGATGTATTCAAGGGAATCACAGATGAGGATGCAGCTAAAGTTGTCGATGGTCTGGCCCTAAAGGCCGCAGACAGGGAGTCTGCTATGGAACAGATTAAGAAGCTGTATGAACTTTTCTGCAAGAGTGATTGCACACTGCTAGAGGTAATGCAGTGAGAAATGGTTGTTCTTTTTACCCTAATTCTTATTCATGCATTGTACTAATTTGGATGCTTAATGTGGATAGATAAATCCTCTTGCGGAGACAGCCGACAACAAGCTTGTTGCCGCTGATGCCAAGTTGAACTTTGATGATAATGCTGCATTTAGACAGAAAGAGATATTTGCACTGCGTGATACCACACAGGAAGACCCTAGGGAGGTATAGATTCTTTACTTGTCCTTTTCCCTTATTCTGTTTTTCTCCTCTGTTGGGCTTTCTTTGAAGATGTTTTTGCTTTTCTTTCCCTGCTTTTAGTCCCATTTATGAGGAAGGTGTACCTGAGTGGATACTTTAATTTAGTTTATTGGGTTAATCTAATCTCCGCACTTGCACTATACAGGTTGCTGCTGCCAAAGCTGATTTGAACTATATTGGTCTTGATGGAGAGATAGGTTGCATGGTGAACGGAGCAGGGTTGGCGATGGCTACCATGGACATTATCAAGTTGCATGGTGGTACACCTGCCAATTTCCTTGATGTTGGTGGAAGTGCATCAGAGGGGCAGGTAGATATCTTGAGAATTTCACCCTTCATAATCTGAGTAGATTGCAAAGATATGTAACACTATACACCAAAGTCTTGAACGTCACTTTTGCATTGTACTACCTCGGTCCCAAGTTAAACATTTGTGCCTTTCTTCCTGGACAAGTACATGTCCAGATTCATGACCAGAAATGCTTATATTTTGGGGCGGAGGTGGTAGTTTCCTTTGCATATGCATCTAACACTGCATGCCTTACAAAATTTCTATCCAGGTTGTTGAGGCATTTAAGATACTGACTTCAGATGATAGAGTGAAGGCAATTCTGGTGAACATTTTTGGGGGCATCATGAAATGTGATGTGATAGCAAGTGGAATTGTAAACGCTGCTAAACAGGTACACTTTTGCTCTGTCCCTACAGTTTAGTTTAGTTTGTTGCGCTTATGTCATGTCCTGTCGCATCTTAGCAGTTTATGGCATATTCTTAATTTTTTTTTTGCATAATAACAGTCATCTCACGCGGTAGTTTTCTTTTCATCATCCTCATAAAGGGATAAATATGCATGTCTGTTTTTGGAACACCACTTTTCAAACAGTGCAAATGTGTGTGTGTGTGTGTTTAAATCTTGTTTCTCAGTGTCTAGATATTTCATCATATATTGAGTTCTCTGGTTAATTTTAGTACACGGTAATTTGGTCAACTACTTATGTGTGTACTGATAAAAGCATCTGTTTAGGAGTTATCTATTTTCCAAGTATTTGCGATATTAGATCAAGTTTTTTTCTCTACTGCCCTTGGTCCTGTACATACAACTCTTACATCTTTTACATATGTTCTGCAAAGAATGCTTTTTATACACCACCTCCTTTGAGATTGCCTGAAAAGTATGGTTGCCTATTTTATTTTTGAATGGTTATTGTTTAGTTGAAATGTGGTGATAATATTTCTTTTTTTTCTGATATGAATTTAGAATATTTCTTGAGTGTGTTTCTTTGAGTTTACCAGTTCATTTTCTTCATATGCCAGCATATTCCTTGAGTTTATTGTTTGTTGTCTTGCTTACGTGATCTCTGAATTCCATTATCATTTTTCATTTGTTGTCAGGTCGACCTGAAGGTTCCTGTTGTTGTTCGGTTAGAAGGCACCAATGTGGACCAAGGAAAGAGAATTCTCAAGGTAAGTAAGAATTTGTTATAATAGCCATGTACTATGTTAATGCTCTGTTTGTTTTTGAAAACCATCCTTCTTCAGGTTCTGTGATTTATTGATGTCCTGTACGCTTGTATTACAGGAAAGTGGAATGGCACTGATTACGGCAGAGGATCTTGATGATGCGGCAGAGAAAGCTGTGAAAGCTTATGCCAAATAACTTTGTAGTGTTACGATCTGAAGTTTTCTTTTCACTGGCTCAAAGATGATGAGCAACTTTTACAATTTCGGATTCGGGCCAAAGTTGTGAACTGCTACACTTTTTAAGTGAGGTCATTTAGCTTGAGTTTCCCTTCAAACGTTGTGATCTCATGTTAATAAAACATTTTTTTTGTCGCAATTAAGCAGCTACTGTTTTGTCAAGTGCAATATCTTCCTACCCTAAGCTCCATAATGAGTGGTATGATGCTTCAAATCCATGTCAGTGACCTAAGTTGCATCTTCACATCCAAGTTATGTTCATACAACTTGAATTATGATTTTTATTGTTCTCTTCTATGTCCTTGTGTGGTTCATTGTTAACTGATGTTTTAGCCTGACCCTTGCTCCTAGGCCATGGCCTGAAGATAATTTGTTTATGGTAGAGCTACATAGATTCGATGTGCCTCAAATTGTGATAAAAGTCACCAAGGATGTTTAAAACATCTGTTTTATGCAGGCACCTGGACGGCTTTTTAATCATTCTCCCTCTGCTGCCGCCCACAAGCTGTGGCATGCCTTTGCTTCAAGTTGTGGCTAATGCTTTTCATCTGCTTTGTTGAGGGCATAAACGTTCATACTATAAACACTAAACATGCTGTGGTGGGAATGTTCTTGGTATCGTTAGATAACCTCGCGATATTTATCTCATCATTGATCTTGACCGGGTAGTCCTCTGACCGGAGCATCTGAGTGTCCCATAGAGGTCGACGACGTCTGAGTCATGTATAACATTGCAAGAACATCTTGTCCACCTCTTGGCACGGCACGGCACGTATAACTCAGTTCGTGCCGTGCCATAGGCTGAGGGTCGGCACAGCACGGCATGCTGTTTCGTGCCGGCACAAAATTGCTTGTGTGGCCCGTTTGGCCATCACTAAATCTGTCAAGCAACGCATATACAAACTTCCTCATGTGATTTGGGGCCCGATGACATGAGCGCACAGTGCGAACGCGCCATCACAAGGACAGACACGGGTACATGATCACTGTTATTACCACCCGTACAGGGGGCTCCATCCCCTTCTAAAAAAATACAGGGGGCTCCAAGCTTCCACTGACGTTTTTGGCTTCTAAACGGGAAAGAATCTCATAGAAACGCCTATCTATCACCCCGGGGCTGAATACACGAGATTGAGTTTATTTGCAGGACTTGGAGCAATCCCATTAGAATACGTAACGAAATCCTAGGCGCTAATCGTGCTTTGCATCGTCTTCTGCCGCGATGCCCCTCCGGCAGCTGCCCATCTGGCAACATTTGAAACCACTCTTCTTCAAATGTTGCCAGATGGGCAGATCGGCCAATCGGCTTGTCGCTTATACACAGCTCTTCATGTGATTTGGCCCCGATGACATGCGCACAGTGACGATAGGCACAGGCTAACGGCCCAACAGGTGATCGCGCCATCACATGGACACGGGTCGATCACTGTTACCGCCGATATGGGCGCTCAAGTCTCCGCAGACGTTTTGGTGGCTTCTAAACAGGAACGAATGTCTTAGGGGAATTGCAAAACAAGACTTGTTTCGAAGTCTAATTCTGAAAACGGATTTTTTTTTGAGACTTTGCAAAATCGGACTTTTCTTTTTGCAGTTGAACACTCCGTTTGCTCCTCTTTTGTAAGTCTGTTAGCTGACATCTTCTTTTAGGCCTAAAATAAATCAAGAAAAGATTTAGAAAATGGAAAAGGACCATCCTGCCCTCCCGCATTCTGCCTCATCCGAAATGAGATTCTTTCTCCCCTCCGCTCTGTTCGTCCAGTTCGTGAAGGGCGCCCTCAACGCCGGCGAGCAGCAACCTAGTCCCCTCCCTTCCCAGCCTGACACCATCATTCCCACGACGAAAATGAGTTGAAGGATGACCGCGCCACTCTTTCCTCCCTCGCTGCAGCCCCTCTCTCGTCTGCGTCTCGCAACCTGCGCCCCGCTTGTCCTAACCCTAACCCGATGCTTGGGTGCGCGGCGAGGTGAGCGCTAGAGCAGGAGCGGCACGGCGCGGGCTGCTCCTTGCCGTGTGAATGGTGCTGTGAGGCTCGCGGCCAGGCGCGTCGCGCGCGTGACCAACCACGGCCAGCAGGCGTGCGGCTGGGTTGCGACGGTGCGTGCATGTTCCGGTGATGCGGCGTGCGTGCGTGCTAGCGCTAACATGGGCTGGGAGCGTGATTGTGCGATGCAATAACCTGAGCAGGCATGGATACGAGTGAATGCCGTATGAGTTCCTATGGCGTTTGCTTCAAAATTATGAGAAGAATTCCTCCAGATTTCCATCATTTTTTTTTGAATTTTCATCAAATGTAGCTGCAAGTTGATTCTAATATATTTGAATTTCATGTCATATCAAAGGCATGCTCTACCTCGCACCTGACCAGCAAATGACGTATAGTAACGTCATAGCTGTGACCCGAACCACAACGCTCATCAAAGATGGATGGTAGTGCCTTCTGCATTGCGCTAAATGATAAAGCCTATTTATTGTGTACACCATAAGTCATGTACAAACAAGTTCAAATTTGCAGGTTAAAAAGAAAAGAAGGTCAATTTTGCAAAGGGTATCGTCGTCTTTTGCCAACATATTTAACGCCGTTAAGACCCCCTAACAGAATAGAGGCAACTCATTGCTTCAGATTCAAAAAACAGGTCCATATTTGCAAAGTCTCAAAAAGAGGTCCAAATTCAGAATTAGCATTGAAAAAAGGTCCAGTTATGCAAATGCCTCCTAGAAACTTTGGATATAATTCTGCAGAAACAATATTGTGAGATGAACAACTGTGCCCGGCGACCAGGCAGAACACACGAGATGGAGAGACAAATTGCTTAATTTTGTCTCCTAGGCTCCTAGTATCTATCACACTGCTCGTCGAATACACGAGGTTGAATTTATTTGCATGACTTGGAGCAATCCCATGAGAACACGTAACGACGAAATCATAGGCGCTAATCGTGCTTTGCACCGACGTAGTATCTATCAGCAGCTCTTTTCAGAAGGCAGCTTCTCCCGTCTGAGATCCTCGACGATGCCGTTGGCGAGGCAGTAGGCCACGGACTGGATGGTGACCATGGGGTTGACGCCCACGGCGCCTGGCAGGACGCTGCCGTCGCAGACGTACAGCCCCTCGGCCTCCCAGCTCTGTCCGCGCGCGTCTACGGCGCCGTCTCCCGGCGCGGCGCCCATCCGGCAGCTGCCCATCTGGTGCGCGGTGCAGCAGAGGCTCCACGCGGGTGCCCTGGACTGCGGCCCGCGCACGACGTCCACGCCGTCCAG
>LAPY01000611.1:109458-123911 GCA_000970635.1 Eragrostis tef
ATTATACGAAGTTATACGACAACCTAGATGGCAGACGCGACGCAACAAGCACAGATGCTACTATTGATGCGTTCAGGGAGATGTTGCTGGTTAGCTTTGGATTGTTGAGCGCGCCAGGAGGCCTTATAGTCGAACCAGAGTAGTCATGCAAAAAGAGATGGAGCAGCAGAAGAGACACAGCAAGTGCCCAGATTGAATCTGAACTGATGGACCTGGTCAGGGTATGGTATATTGGCGCCAAAACATAAAGACCACTGATGAAGAATGATATATTGAGGACATACTTTGAGAGAAGCTGAACTGAAAACGGACAAGTTGTGAGCAAGAGGACCGAGAACCCAACCAGCAGGAGACCGACATCTAATTTCAGGAGAGTGGCTTCATCAATGACCAAGTTCAGCGTAAGGGTCCATGTCGAGACCACAAGAGCGACAATGCAGAGATACTGCGATATGGACATGGAGTCGACCATCACCTTCAGAAGGTCCCTCTTGACGACACTGGCATTCATGACCATCTCCTCGAGGAAGGACTCATCAGTGTAGTTATCTTCGTAGCCTGGCTGCCTCCCCCCATAGGCAACTTTTCTCCACTTTGGTTGTAACCTGATCCTGTTTCCATTATCGGTATTCATAACGGGCTGTGATGCTTTTCTCCAAAGAAGCAGCTCTGAGCTATGTCAAGAATCCAGAATGATTGGTTCCGACCACAACTTCGGCGCTCAAACTTGCATTTTCTGGTACCAGTACTCTGCAAAAGAGGGTTCTATTGTCACTTCAGTATTGCAGCATAAAAGGATCATCCATAGTTCATTTTCTGAAGTATTGCTTAATGGGCAATGCGCAGTTGGGCGTTCAGCTAAATTCACAGCAATTTTTGGAAACGCTATACTGAAGTATCTATAACAGCAATTCATTTTCTGAAACGGACATATAATACTGCAAGTAAAGCATTGTTTCGATTGCTCAGGGAAAAAAGAAGTTCCAGCAGACGCTTTTACCAGGAAAAAGAAGAAATCAATGCATGGCTGGCTGGATATCCACACCCCGCCCGTTCAGTAGAAGAGCGGAGCAGGCCTACAGCGAAAGGAGAACTGGTGAAATATTCCTCGGCGGCGGCGTGCTTCGCGCGGGAGAAGAACGAGGCGCACGCGAACGGCTCGATTGGCCGGCGGCGTCGACCGGTGCCTTCGCCGCGCCGCGCCGGAGCGTGGGGAAGAAGGGCGGGAGCGGTGGAGCCCGGCGATCCGGCTGGTTATCGATGCCCACGGCGGAATGCTGAGATCCAGACTACGCGGCGTCGCTCCAGGCCGTGTCGCTTCGAGAAGCGGCCTGCGAGACAGACGGCGAAAGGGGGAAGGGGATAGCTCGCGGCGCGAGGGGCGGGGACGAGCCTGCTGGGACTGCCGCGGCGGTGCTGCCCTGCGCGCTCTATGCAGGGAGAGATGGGCGGACCGGTCCGGTGGGAAGGCCAGAAAGCTGTTCGTCTCGTCTCCGTGACGCGCCGGCTGTGTAACGCGAACCAGCCAGACTGCCTGAGGCGAGGCCATGGATTCGTCGGCGCTTCTCTGGTCTCGTGAAGCTACGAGGTGACTGGGATCGGCCGTCAACCCGGCACGCGCCATCGCCGCTATAGCGATCGGCGACGAATCACGAGACGCAGACGAGACCGATCAAATCTGATGGCAGCTGAGCGCTCAAGATGGCGCATCGTTATGGTTCATCTGGATGAACATAGACGTGTAACAAGAAAGGATGATCGTCCAAACTGACGCACATTCTCATGAACCTTATGACCTTGCCTATGGAGTATGGATGCCTCAGACAGTCGTATTTCAACAGCATTTTCATAGCGACTCCATCCGACATACACGCTCAGCGCCAACACCACTGGAAAGAGTTAGAGGCCGCGACGTGGCTCATTGGAAAATTGGGTAACATAGCCCCATGATATCGCTCCCAGATGAACCGCTAACAGCAAACGCAAAACAAAAATGGAGAACGTGAATTTGAATTGCACGTTGCGCATTCATCACAAGCTACCTCACGCATCCCACACAACAGTCATGACAAAATCTCTAAGGCACATCCATGCTTGATAAAATTCGAAATGGGTTCACATGAAACAGTAGTACTAATTCTGGCTTTAAGAACACTGAAACCATTGCTGATCCAACTTGGAGCCAAAAACTCAACATGCAGTCCACCGAGTGATCCTAAGCTGTGGCCGCCTTCTTGAGCTTGGCGAGCTCTTGCCTGACAGCACCACCCCTCTGTTCACATACACAAAAACAAGGTGTAAGCAAAGGAACTGGAAATAATTGTGGCAGCAGAAATGAGCCATTTGACAGGGAGGTTTCTGACCTTGATCTTCGCCAACATGACCTTGAACCTGTCAAAGTCGTTGAGCGCTGCTCTCCTCTTCTGGACAATCAGCTTCTTGCCCCATGAGCTGTTCTCCCACTTGCCCTTCACATCTGTAAAAGAGAAGCACCCAGTTAAGCAAAATCTACGACCAACATAAATTACCAAAATGTAGAAGAGGTAGACTGCAAATTAACATTACCAGCTTCCTCCATTGCCTTGATCAGGGTTGACTTCTTAGGGACACGCTTGATGTCAATCTTGATGTCGGTAAGTGAAAGACGCTTGAAGTTCATCTGGCACCTGACCATATCAGGGGCATCCACAAGAGCCTGAATCACAGAAATCCATGTGGAAATCAGGGGTTGAGTGCATTAAAAAAAGACTAAGTACAATAAGAAAAATCAGCGCTAACATTGGACTGGTTAAGTGTTCACTAGAAAATTCATAAGCAAAAAAATGCATCATGGACCTATCAAATCATTTGTTTGTTCAAAAATGTACGCAACACATCTGGTTAACAGGAACACAGCCACTTGATTCACTACAGGTAACAAGATGGTCATGCTACCCCAGCGACCTACAAATTATTTCTTTTTAAAGAGAGGCTCAGCCAATGGCGTTAACAAATGCTACAAATAATGGTTATTACGATATCAAGATCAACTACTAGAAGCTGTTCTTTTAAAATCTCTCTTCTAACTGTTGCACTTTGGATCAAGGCTCTAGAAGCTATTAGATGAACAACGTAAACGCTATAGCAAACTGTGATTACAAAACCGCAAGATGAACAAGCTACCTGGCAAATTCACTTGCTAGTTTTTCAGGATTCAACCGAATACAGTCAAGCATCACTACATTTCTCACAATGGGCGGCCCATATCAACAATTTCTCCCAACTAATTGACGATTACGACGAGCCACAAAAGCGAGCAAAAACAAAATCATGTAGGAGGCCTCGATCATTACCCTGTTCTGGTCGACGACATCGACGATGACGACGAGGCGGCCGTAGTCCTTGCCGTAGTTCACCAGGGCCACCCGCCCGATCTCGACGAACCTCTTGAACGGCTGCACGCAAAGCACAAGCACACATGTCAGACCAGCGCCGTTCAAAGCACCCACCGGAACCTAAGAATTTTCATCGCCATCCACGTACCATCTTCGCGGCGGGCGGGGAGGGGAGGGGGGGCGGCGAGGATTGTCACTTCAGTATTGCAGCATAAAAGGATCATCCATAGTTCATTTTCTGAAGTATTGCTTAATGGGCAATGCGCAGTTGGGCGTTCAGCTAAATTCACAGCAATTTTTGGAAACGCTATACTGAAGTATCTATAACAGCAATTCATTTTCTGAAACGGACATATAATACTGCAAGTAAAGCATTGTTTCGATTGCTCAGGGAAAAAAGAAGTTCCAGCAGACGCTTTTACCAGGAAAAAGAAGAAATCAATGCATGGCTGGCTGGATATCCACACCCCGCCCGTTCAGTAGAAGAGCGGAGCAGGCCTACAGCGAAAGGAGAACTGGTGAAATATTCCTCGGCGGCGGCGTGCTTCGCGCGGGAGAAGAACGAGGCGCACGCGAACGGCTCGATTGGCCGGCGGCGTCGACCGGTGCCTTCGCCGCGCCGCGCCGGAGCGTGGGGAAGAAGGGCGGGAGCGGTGGAGCCCGGCGATCCGGCTGGTTATCGATGCCCACGGCGGAATGCTGAGATCCAGACTACGCGGCGTCGCTCCAGGCCGTGTCGCTTCGAGAAGCGGCCTGCGAGACAGACGGCGAAAGGGGGAAGGGGATAGCTCGCGGCGCGAGGGGCGGGGACGAGCCTGCTGGGACTGCCGCGGCGGTGCTGCCCTGCGCGCTCTATGCAGGGAGAGATGGGCGGACCGGTCCGGTGGGAAGGCCAGAAAGCTGTTCGTCTCGTCTCCGTGACGCGCCGGCTGTGTAACGCGAACCAGCCAGACTGCCTGAGGCGAGGCCATGGATTCGTCGGCGCTTCTCTGGTCTCGTGAAGCTACGAGGTGACTGGGATCGGCCGTCAACCCGGCACGCGCCATCGCCGCTATAGCGATCGGCGACGAATCACGAGACGCAGACGAGACCGATCAAATCTGATGGCAGCTGAGCGCTCAAGATGGCGCATCGTTATGGTTCATCTGGATGAACATAGACGTGTAACAAGAAAGGATGATCGTCCAAACTGACGCACATTCTCATGAACCTTATGACCTTGCCTATGGAGTATGGATGCCTCAGACAGTCGTATTTCAACAGCATTTTCATAGCGACTCCATCCGACATACACGCTCAGCGCCAACACCACTGGAAAGAGTTAGAGGCCGCGACGTGGCTCATTGGAAAATTGGGTAACATAGCCCCATGATATCGCTCCCAGATGAACCGCTAACAGCAAACGCAAAACAAAAATGGAGAACGTGAATTTGAATTGCACGTCGCGCATTCATCACAATCACAAGCTACCTCACGCATCCCACACAACAGTCATGACAAAATCTCTAAGGCACATCCATGCTTGATAAAATTCGAAATGGGTTCACATGAAACAGTAGTACTAATTCTGGCTTTAAGAACACTGAAACCATTGCTGATCCAACTTGGAGCCAAAAACTCAACATGCAGTCCACCGAGTGATCCTAAGCTGTGGCCGCCTTCTTGAGCTTGGCGAGCTCTTGCCTGACAGCACCACCCCTCTGTTCACATACAGAAAAACAAGGTGTAAGCAAAGGAAATAGGAAGATAGTAGCAGCAGAAATGAGCCATTTGACAGGGAGGTTTCTGACCTTGATCTTCGCCAACATGACCTTGAACCTGTCAAAGTCGTTGAGCGCTGCTCTCCTCTTCTGGACAATCAGCTTCTTGCCCCATGAGCTGTTCTCCCACTTGCCCTTCACATCTGTAAAAGAAGAAGCACCCGGTTAAGCAAAAGCTACAGGCTGCGTAAATTACAAAAATGTAGAAGAGGCAGACTGCAATTCAACATTACCAGCTTCCTCCATAGCCTTGATCAGGGTTGACTTCTTAGGGACACGCTTGATGTCAATCTTGATGTCGGTAAGTGAAAGACGCTTGAAGTTCATCTGGCACCTGACCATATCAGGGGCATCCACAAGAGCCTGAATCACAGAAATCCATGAGGAAATCAGGGGTTGAGTGCATTAAAAAGACAGTACAATAAGAATGAACAGCACTAACAATTAGACTGGTTAAGTATTCACTAGTGAAAGCATAACCAGAAAATGCATTATGGACATATCAAATCATTTGTTTCTTCAAAAATGTACAACACATCTGGTTAACAGGAACACAGCCACTTGGTTCACGACAACTAGATGGTCATGCTACCCCAGCGACCTACAAATTATATCTTCTTAAAGAGAGGCTCAGCTAATGGCGTTAACATAAATGCTACAAATAACGGTTATTACGACAGGAAGATCAACTACTAGAAGCTGTTCTTTTACGATCTCTCTCCCAACTATTGCCCTTTAAAGCAAGGCTCTAACCAGCTATTAGATGAACAACATAAAAGACACAGAAAACTGTGATTACAGAACCGCAAGATGAACTAGGAAGGACCCAAGCTAAATGGAAAATTCACTTGCTAGGTTGTCAGGATTCAATCGAATACAGTCATCATCACTACATTTCTCACAATGGGCTACCCATATAAACAATTTCCTCCAAACTAATGGACGATTACGAAGAGCCACAAAAGCGAGCAAAAACAAAATCATGTAAGAGGCCTCGATCATTACCCTGTTCTGGTCGACGACATCGACGATGACGACGAGGCGGCCGTAGTCCTTGCCGTAGTTCACCAGGGCCACCCGCCCGATCTCGACGAACCTCTTGAACGGCTGCACGCAAAGCACAAACACACATGTCAGAACCGCGCCGTTCAAAGCGCCCACCGGAACCCAAGACTTTTCATCGCCATCCACGTACCATCTTCGCGGCGGTCGGAGAGGCGAGCGGCGGCGCGAAGCGTCAGCGAGCGAGGCGGCGAGGCGGGGCGGATGGGCAAAGAGAAGCTAGGGTTAGGCCGTGAGAGCGGGATATAAAGCCACGATTGGGTTCTGTTCCACCGCTAGATCACAGAGCAAAACATCCTGGTCGTCCAATCCAGGTCGCCGGGTTTTAAGGGTTTTCTGGGCCTTTGCAGCGAGCGAGACGGCGCGACGGGGCGGATGGGCAAAGAGAAGCTAGGGTTATGCCGTGGGAGTGGGATATAAAGCGGCGATTGGGTTCGGCTACACCGCTAGATCACAGAGCGTGACATCCTGGTCGTCCAATCCAGGTCGCCGGGTTTTAAGGGTTTTCTGGGCCTTCAGCTCCTAAATGGGCTGGCAAGTGTACTTCATGGCCCATTCATAATTGGCCCGTTTGGCCCGCATCAATCAACCAATTGCCTCGATAGACGGACGGTAGGAGCCACACGGATCGGGACACAGAGATTCCGCTGTAAAAAATCTGTACGGCGTCGGTGGGCCGGACACGCCGAGCATCTTCTTCTCTCCCTCGCATCAGTGAAAGCCGTGATCTCTGCCTGATATATTCGTCTCCTCCCCGATCGGGCAACCTCTCCCTCAGTCACCTCGCCGACTGGCAACGCCCGAGTGAAAGGAGCGAGCTTTGGTCGCCGAATCCGTGAACGGTTAGTGGCAATCTGTCTTGGCTGGTGTGTGATCTTTCTATCAAATCGTGACTAAATATTAGCGGGTGCGTCTCTCGTAGGGTTAGTGGCTGCGCTGCTCATTTAGAAAGCGCTTGATTGCGGGGGTGGTGTAGTCATGCGGTGCTCGGTTAGTATTGTGCTTGTGCGTCCTTCCATTGAGGTCTGGTCTGATCCAGGGATGTGCGGTTGTATTGAGTGGGCGCTCAAGAGCTTTTGTTTTGGTTCGTTTGATCCGATGCATGCTTGGGCAGAATGGCTGTGTATTTAAGATTAGATCTGTATGTTGTGCTGGCCATCGCTGCTTTGCTATGGTTGGCTGATGCTATTTTTTGTCCTTGCAGAAACTGAGAGATGGCAACTGCAGAGACTGTGTTCACTCCCTCGTTGGAAGGGATGAAGCATGTCAAGTCAGACAATGGAGTCATTCTCACCAAGCCCTTCCTTGATGTGTGCAAGCAAATCTTGCCCGTCCTGGGTAACTTGCTTCGTGTTTTCAAATTACTTCTCATGAGCTGCCTGAGGTTTTGATATTTAGATCAGTACCTGTGTTCTACATAGTTTGGAGGTCAGATGAAGTAGTGTCTTAACTCTTACAGATGATAGATTGGTCGTCTAAAAATAGGTTTTTGATAGCTCAAGAAAAACTCTGTTAAAATACCATGATGTTATTGTCTGATAGAGTGCAAACCCATTAGCTTACTATGAACTTGGAGTTTTGAATCATTGCAGATTTTGTGAACAGATATGTGTGGTGTTTTGGTAGTTGTGTTAATCTAATAATTGTGATCTTTGTGTCGAGCCTTGCTTACTCCTATTGCTTAATTAATAAAGTAGTTTTTCCTTAATTTTCTCTTTGTTCCCTGATGTTTCATAACAGATAAATTTGGAGCCGCTATGGCAATCGTGAAGAGTGACATCGGTGGCAATATCACGGTATGAATCTCTTTCTGCAAGATTACTGCTTAGTAGTTTTATTATTCAAAGTTCTATTATGGCAGTGAATGATTGATGGCTATGTTGATGTCGTCTGTCAGTTGTCAAAGTTGGGATAATTCATGTCTACATAGACACATCTACCTCCATTGTGTGATTATACTTCTGTAGACTTATAGTTGTAAGTTTACTCTTTTACCAACTCATTTGATCCTCTCTTGTCAGAGGCTGGAGACCAAGTATTCTACAGACCCATCAAAGTATGAGCACTTGTACAGCATGGTTCAGGAAGAAGTTCAAAACAAGACTGCAAAAGGTTCCTCAAGCTGCACAAATGGACTTCTATGGCTCACAAGGTCCTTCAATTCTTATGCATGTTTTGTCACAGTTTATTGACCCCTTGGTCAGCTTGCCAAGTGTCAAACATCTTTTTACACAAAGTTTTTGCATGACAGGGCCATGGATTTCCTTGTTGAGTTATTCCGTAACTTGCTTGAGCATCCAGACTGGACAATGAGTCAAGCTTGCACTGACTCATACTCCAAAACTCTGAAGAAGTTTCATGGCTGGCTTGCCAGTTCCAGTTTTACGGTAGTATCTCACACTCTATAATTTATATATTGATCCATACAGTTAGTTGAATCCTGACTATGTGAGCAAATCACTCTATAATTATAAATTGATCCATACAGTTAGTCAAATTCTGACTATGTGATGCAAAATGTTATTTAGTGGTTCTTGCTCCAAGCAGTATTTGGACTGGAAATGTGGGATTTAGTTTTCAGACTGTTCGTATTGTTTCTATCACTGCATATATTTTCTTTATCATATAACATAAGGGGGAAACCATAGTTGAACTTTACACAGCTATGATGAGGAATATTCTGAGTGTTAACCACGACTAGCAATTTTATGCATCTTTCTTAGCTCCTGACGGGACAATAGTCAATCTTTTGTATGCAGACTGAAGTTAAAGAGTAGTAAAGACATCGTTGCATGATAGACTGAAGAATCATTTTCCTTTTACATATTTCTTAAGTCGTTTGCTTGTCGCATCTAAAGTTTGTACTCTGTGACAATGCATGTGAATCTAGTCGAGTCAAGAGTTTAAACTTCCCGTTGTAGCCATTTTCTTTTGTCTGATTGTTCGGTTATCCCAACCCCATTTTTCGCTAATTAAAATTATGTCATCTAGTTTCTTTTTCCTGTTTACAAATATGCGGGATAGCTGCATACTTCTGATTTATGTGAATAAAAACCGAAGCTTGTGCAATCAAAACTATCCTATAGAAACAAGTGTGAGAATGGACTGCTATTTGAATTGCCAGCCGCAGCAGATGACTGACACCAAAGATACTCATTCACCTATTTTTACTTTGCCAATACAATGTCAACTGAAATCCTTGTCTGTATATTGTTACTTGATTTCTTTCAAAAATAGGGCAACATGCTGTGCTTGAGAATTGAATGCATACTTTTATTTAGTATCTTCCCCCTTAACTGTTTTGGTGATTTACTCATTTGATTTTTTTTATTTTTTTATACTAACTGATTTGATTTGGTGGCAGGTCGCCATGAAACTTGCTCCTAACAGAGATAAATTTATGGAGGTCATTAGTGGAACTGGTGACATCAAGGCAGACATTGAGAAATTTTGCACAACCTTTTCTCCTCTCCTCAAAGAGAATCATGAGTTTCTGGTATGCCCTGCTCCCATTGAAGATTTAGTGGTTTGGTACTTAAATCTGTGGTGACCATGACCACACTTGTTATATAATTGTATACCCTTTACTGTTTTTGCAGGCCATTGTTGGTCTCGATGATATGAAGGCTTCATAGAGCTGCTTTCTGCCGCAATCACAACAAAATAAACATGTCTTATGAGACACTAGTGTTGCCAATGATATACTGTTTCCCGTAGTCAACTTCAAAATACATATATTTATACGGGGGAACAATAAGTCTGTCTGCATGCTCGAACATGGATACTTTACACTGAACTGATTGTACTTTGGCAACAAAATTACCTTCCAAACTCTCTGTTCTGTTATAGGGAATTCACATGTAATGACATGAAGCCTTTACATGACATTTGCATTGGTCTTGCGTTCCAAATGTGTCTTACATGATTATCAAATAACACGTGTTAGTTTTCAACTTTCAGTGCTTGACTAATGGGGGCGTTTACTCAATGCTGTAGCAACAGTAAATCAGAAATGGATACTTTACACAGAAATGATTGTACTTTGGCAACAAAATTACCTTCCAAACTCTCTGTTTTGTTATAGGGAATTCACATGTAATGATATGAAGCCTTTACATGACATTTGCATTGGTCTTGCGTTCCAAATGCGTCTTACATGATTATCATATAATACGTGTTAATTTTGAACTTTCGATGCTTGACTAATGGGGGCGTTTACTCAATGTTGTAGCAACTTAATAAAGACAATACCTACTCCATGTCTGGATAATGTTCCGATTCTATTAAAAATATGTTCGATGGACGAACATCGTCAGACATAACAGCCTGTGTGGTGACACGTTTCAGGGGCATTTTATTGGCAGACTCTTGATCATCTGCTGTCTACTGATCTCTCTATTTTTCCTCTTTTGATGTCATAGTTTCAGCAGCATCCGCAAGGTCATTTCAGTCTGTGCTGCTCGCTCACATCAAGAATCTCTCATAAATAAAAGATCTAGTGATATAGGTTTTGATCTAGGGATCTAGGTCGTGGCGACTTCATATACTTGAAAGAAAAGGTAGAACACTCACTGTCAGTCAAACCCAGAAAACAGATTAGTAGCTTATGAAGGAATTTCTGTCAGTGATTTTTTAATATTGTAGCCAATCATGCAGCGATAACATACTCACTAGGTATATACATGAATTCCTGAAATAACCAGACATTCGCACTTTCAACAGGGAATAACAGTGTATTTACATCACATATTCATGATAAGTCAACTACAGGAACAAGTTATTGCATGCTAATAGCCTCATACAACTACCCGCCAATGACCGATGTAGCATAGGGAACGCGACAGGCAGGGCATCAATCGATGTTAAGGAACCATCAAATATTCGAATGACCACAACAAATGCATGTTGTGACGAGGAACAAGAAAAAAGAATCAGCTTCACTTGTGAAGAACACTTCTTTTCTGCACTTTGATCTTCTTCTGTGGTTGAGTCTGCAGAGAATTAGCACATCATTGGTGAATGAGCTCAGCACTAGCGGAAAAAATACAGAAATAAATGGTTTTCCAGACAGGCAGATAAGAACTAACCTTCGCCTTCTCCAGAGCTTCGAAGTCTATTCTGTTCTTCCATGTGCTCTTCCGTAATTTGATTGGCCGATTTCCAACATATTTACCTGCATAATATTTGTTAGTAAGTTGAAGTCCTCCACGTGATTCAAGGAAAATAAAGCATCTAGGCATCTTGCATTCATACCGTTCATCTCTTTCAATGCTGCAGCAAGATCTGATGCATTGGCAAAACTGACAAAACCATACCCTTTAGTTTTACCTGTCCACTTGTCTCGTACAACCTGGTGCAGAAGATATCCATAATAAACAATCACTTCAAGGAACCAAAAGTTTAACACTCAAGATCGCAAAAACTATGTAATCATATGTACAGGATATACTCACCCTGGCCATGTTGAAGGATGGATATTTTGAGAATGCCTTCGTAAGAACATCATCATTCACTTCATTCCCAAGATCACCACAAAACAGACGGAAATCATCTGTAAATAAGCACAAGCAATTGTCAATGCGGACGTACTTAAAACCACATTTCTAAACATGTAGAAAATAACAACCACTTTTTTAAAAAAATCAGGGAGACTACCGGGTAGAATCACATTTTCACAAATGGTAAATTATAATGCAACTCAGAAATAAAGCAGAAAGCACTTCGCAGATAAGTTTTAGCAAACCCAACCTGAATATTATCCAACAGAAACTAAATGTTTAAAGAGATACACCATTAAGACCCTTTGGGGTTGAAACAATGGAAACTTCTGGAACCAGACAGTTTTATTTATGAAAATATATTCATGAACAAAAAAAATATATGGCACTTTTCAGAAATTATAATCAGTATGAAACTATTGATGTGATGGAACATCATTCAACCAGCCTGACCGGATGAAACATCAATCGAGCATCACACATCCTAACTGGCTAAAACATAACTTAAAAAATGTTTTATTCTCTACAATATTCTATTTGTGATGACTAATATGAAAAAAGCAGACAAGACAATGGCTCTGACATGGCCGACACACCGACACCTAACATGATTTTCTAACATTGTACAATAGGTTAATCGGTGAGGATAGAAGCACGCCGCCATAAAGTCACATTCTGCTGAACAACAGTGTTCTAAATAGCGGGCTAAGGCCAAGGGGGTGTTCGTTTCCAGGGGTATAAAGTTTAGAGGGGTCACATCAAAGAGAATATTGTCATTTAGAAGTATTAAATGAAGTCTAAATACAAAACCAATTCCAGAACCCCTGGTCTAATTCGCGAGAGGAATCTAATGAGGGTAATTAAGCCGTGATTAGAAGATGGTTACTGTAGCATCACTGTACCAAAAGATGGATTAATTAGGCTCATTAGATTCATCTCGTAAATTTACGTTTATCTGTAAAAAGGTTTTGTAATTAAACTTTATTTAGTACTCCTAAATAACAAGATTCTTTTTAACTTTAGAGGGTCTAAAGTTTAGAGGGGGGAAACGAACACCCCCTTTAGCGGTGGATGTCCATAAAGGCTAAGAAAAGCTATAGCGGGCTATAGCTACAGCTAACCCATTTAGCGGTTTCATAATATTATTAAAAAATAATAAATAATTAGACATAAAACATGACACTAAGAAATTTTCATAGGCTAAAATAGGATGATGGCTTTATGCCTTCATTATATCATCATTTAAAGTTTTAAATACTTTAATTTAGTTGGCTAAATCATCTTTTAATGTTCCAAATATCATGAAAAGTTTCGACCTTCATCATACCACCGTTTAGCGGGCTAAATCAACTTAATTTAGCGGATTTAGCCGGCTGTAGTGGTGACTATAGCGGGCTATGAAGCTTAGCGCTAAACGGAGCTTAGCTTAGCCTCTCGTCTCCTCAGAGGCTATAGCGGTAGCTATAGCTGGCTATTTAGAACAACTGAACATAGTTCCTCACTAGACAAGATAGTTCCAAGCCAAGTAACAGAGGCAACATATGTGTGAATGCAAACAGGGCACAGAAGGCCTACATAAATGGATCATGTACTCCAACTGAACCGTTTTCTATAACACAAATATCAGAAAATCCAACAAATAGCAAAATCATGTCAATCAAATTAAGAAATGTAAAACGATATGACAATGAAAGTGAATCAAATCATGTAATCAAAGAATTCTGAAATGTTTACTATATCATCTGCAAGCCCACCTAAATCCCATGAGGCAAGCATCACCTCTTTGCTGGGCTACACATCACAATCCTCGAGCACCTTTGGAGAAAGGAAACAGAACAGTTTGTCTTAGATCAAAGCACAATAGATAGAGCATTAGATCTTGCCTGCACGAGTGCAATTTCTTGTGGGTTGTCTTGGTCATAACGGGCAATAAGAGCTAAATAACATCACATTTCCAAGTTAAAGAATCCATACATCACAAAACTGGGAGCATTTGAGAAATTTTACGAAGAATTAAGCAATAGAGATCTTACTTTCAGGCCAATCAGCTAAGGTTGGGTCCTCCCAACTTTGTCCGGCAGCTTTCCGGGGTACTGCTTTTTTCGTAGCTTCAGTCACGGCCTTCTTGTCTTTGTCACTGTTTGCAATGGCAGCCTTAACAGTGGCGAGAGCCTCTGGGGTGATAATATTTGAGTCCTTTTGGAACAATTGCTGCGCCTGCAAGAGACCCGTAGATTCTAGTTAAAGAGGGACAAGAGATAAAAGAAAAAGTAATCTCAGGTTTAGCACAACTAGATCTTGCAGACAAATAGCATAGTCGGCTTGAGACTTATGATGATTATAATAATTCAATGATGATTAATCACGTATTTTTTTTTCAGAATCATTCATCATCGACAGTATTATCATGTACAGAAATATGTTTAAAAATTGTTGAGCATTGCATGCCGATGTTCCGATCATTTATTACTATGTAAAATACTAAATGTACACCAGGCAGACTAGATACTAGAATTGGACAAATACAAAAATCATCGCTGCAATGTCATTCTTATCATGGGTCTCAATCGAAGGAATCGGCTCCGGGTCATGTAATCCTCAGTCAGCACACTACGCGAAGAAACTTAACCAGACGAACCCTTGGAAACGGAATTGGAGAAGGCGAGGTTCCCGCATACCTGTTGGACCTGGGGCATAGGATAGACGGCGTTGTACGTGGGCACCGGTGCCACCGCCGGCGCCGCGGGGGCCGGCGCCCG
>LAPY01000611.1:125741-135992 GCA_000970635.1 Eragrostis tef
GGGGGGTAGGTGAACTGCGCGGACGCGGAGGCGGGCGAGATGGACTGCATCAACATCGCCGTGACCGCGGGCGGACGGACGGTCGAGGGGCCGGAAGCGCGCGCCGGGGCGGCTGGGGTTGGAACGGACGGTGGCGCGGCGGTGGTCGAGGAATCGCCTGTTCGGCCGTGCGCGGTTGCGTTGCGGTTGGGAATGCTGGATGTGGACGAAGCTGGGGGCTTCGCCGTGGAATATCGCTCGAATATCGGAGGACAAGTGTCGTGCGGCGGAAAGGTGTGGAACGCTCTCGAAGCGTCTGGTGCGGCGGGGACGAAGGCCGAGATCCGCGGGAACTGGATCAGCTGGACTGACACAGGCCGCGGGTGTGGGCCGAAGCGGAATTGACGTGCGCTTCACAGGCCGTAACAAACTGAAGAATCCCATCGGCGCAAGCAAAAGCCGGTTCTTTGTCACTTGTTGTTTGTTTGCATTGGCAATCTTGATGGGCCGCAAGCTCAGTAGCCCGTTCGTTCGCCGTGTTTCGAGTTTTGAACTTTTGACGGCGTTCAGCGCGCGTTTTCCGGGCGCGCAGCGCAGACGCGCACCAGCCCCCTGCAGGCAGTGGTAGATCGGTAGGCACGGAGCTGGCTATTCACACACGTGAAGCCGTGAGCGAGAAGAAGCTACGAGTAGTAGTTTTTCCGCACCTCTAAAAGTTTTTTTTTTTTTTTTTGCGATGAGCAACCTCTCGAAATCGTGCCAGGGATTCACGCGAAAGAGGAACGCCAGAGTTCAACTAGCCTCCTTATCTCGCCGGGTGGCCCATCACGGCACGGCTGGCCGTTGTTGGCTTGGCACCTAGCAGATCTAGGCCCGTCGCCTCGTCCAAAGCCTATAACCCCCTTCTAGCCACCTGTGTTGCAAATCAAACCGTTGTCTTGTCTTCCCTGCATACCAAATGGACAATTTGGAGGCAAGAATCTTGTAAGTTGTGTGCCAGTTTTGGAGGCTTCCCTTGCGCACAATCCTTTAGCGATCAGCTGCCCCGCCACTGACGTATGATAGATCTCCATGCATGCATGGTGTTCTACTTAAAACTTGTTTTGTTACATGTATAGCTCGCTAACTAATCTCGACTTCTCGAGTTCTCAGAGGCGCGGGAGCTGGTGCATGCCTTTCCGGCTCACTTAAGCACACTAATTAGGGTTCTTTAAGATATATAAAGGCATATTATTTAGGTCTCGTGAGCCCTATAAGTTAAGAGAAACATATATATCATGCGTGTTTCACTCAACTTAATTTTCGTCTTAGGGTACAACCGAACAAGAGAATATATTCAGAGGTCGTTTCTTGGCGACAATGTATAAGCCCTTTTGCCACTTCTAGCTTCGTACGCACATGACGTCCGTGCGAAAACGAGGTGTCGATATAGTACTTGCAACCGTCCAAACGTCCGCTTTCATTTCAGGTCCTTTTTCTCCAAAAGTTACACCCAACAATTGGCCACGGGACCTTTGCACGCCTGCACATAATCTGTCAGCAATGGATATATTCATGTTGCTAACTGCTAACTGTTCGATTACAGTTAATCCGCTAGTCACACGTATGCTTTGCACCTGGAAGTGCTTTCCACAAGTTTCCTAGGATCAAGTGGAGGGAAGAGACCACTGGGGGGCACTGGGGCTCCACAGAAGATACCCTTCGTCCCGTGAATATGATCGATCGCTCAGATGCCTGCATATGCACGTCTCAGGGATCCATGTGGCAACTTGGTCACAGTTAAGTACGTTGCCTATCTGAAATTAGCAGGTTGTCTTTGTCGAGTATTCACAAGTACAAATTGCCACTAGCTTAATGACTCAGCGTCTTGCTAAACTGTATTTCATTACAAGACCTGCCCTTCAGATCGAAAGGAGGCAGACATCCACTTGGGGGAAAAAAAAGGAGAAAAATATGCAGCAATTCGCACTTGAGTATACACCAACGTTGATACGTCCGGTGGACATAGATAAATGCAAGAGAGCCGATCGATGAATCGACGTGGATCTCGGTTAGCACGGGGCACGCGAGCTACTAGTAGAAGCTTGCAAAACGCGAATCCGTGTTGCCCTGTCACAAGATCGCGCGCTTTGTCGTGGCTACCTAGCCGGCTCAGATTGCTTTGTGGTTTGCATCTGATGACCTCATCAACACAGTATACTCTGTGTCCTGATCGATCGCGCCGGCGCGTACACGCGCGGAGCCAGCAGCGATCTCTAGCTTCGTACGCACATGACGTCCGTGCGAAAACGAGGTGTCGATATAGTACTTGCAACCGTCCAAACGTCCGCTTTCATTTCAGGTCCTTTTTCTCCAAAAGTTACACCCAACAATTGGCCACGGGACCTTTGCACGCCTGCACATAATCTGTCAGCAATGGATATATTCATGTTGCTAACTGCTAACTGTTCGATTACAGTTAATCCGCTAGTCACACGTATGCTTTGCACCTGGAAGTGCTTTCCACAAGTTTCCTAGGATCAAGTGGAGGGAAGAGACCACTGGGGGGCACTGGGGCTCCACAGAAGATACCCTTCGTCCCGTGAATATGATCGATCGCTCAGATGCCTGCATATGCACGTCTCAGGGATCCATGTGGCAACTTGGTCACAGTTAAGTACGTTGCCTATCTGAAATTAGCAGGTTGTCTTTGTCGAGTATTCACAAGTACAAATTGCCACTAGCTTAATGACTCAGCGTCTTGCTAAACTGTATTTCATTACAAGACCTGCCCTTCAGATCGAAAGGAGGCAGACATCCACTTGGGGGAAAAAAAAGGAGAAAAATATGCAGCAATTCGCACTTGAGTATACACCAACGTTGATACGTCCGGTGGACATAGATAAATGCAAGAGAGCCGATCGATGAATCGACGTGGATCTCGGTTAGCACGGGGCACGCGAGCTACTAGTAGAAGCTTGCAAAACGCGAATCCGTGTTGCCCTGTCACAAGATCGCGCGCTTTGTCGTGGCTACCTAGCCGGCTCAGATTGCTTTGTGGTTTGCATCTGATGACCTCATCAACACAGTATACTCTGTGTCCTGATCGATCGCGCCGGCGAGTACACGCGCGGAGCCAGCAGCGATCTAGAACTCCCGCGCGCTCACCATCTTCGGCGACAACAAAATTGTGCAAGTGTGTTGCTTCTCGCTGATAATGACATTTCGTTCGTTTCATCGATGAGCTCTCCGTTGCTAGGGCCCCCGGCCCCCGGCTGGTTCACGCATCATCTTGCGAGATGCATGCATGGTAGAGCAGTGGTACTAGTTCCAGGTTCAGATCCAGGAACAGTGGTGGATTATTGAGCTAAACCGGCCGCAAGCTACAGCTTCAAGACCTCAAATACGCCCTGCTAATCTTCCATATTCATGGGCATGCTGTAGCAGATCATTTCTTGGGGAGAATGTGTTGACAGGAAAGCTGAAGATCTATGGCCAGACATGAGAAAGCAGCTATGTTTTTTTTTAATGATGAAACAGTTATATTTATGCTTGCAAGCCGACGGAGCCCTAATTAATTCCTTACGACTATGAGCGCGCACTGTGAGGTGATGAGACCTATCACTTGTGCGTGGTTGGCAGCGTGCACTGTGTTGCATTTGCACTGCGGAGATCGATCGCTGTTGAGAACCAGGGGACGACGACGGGTCCATGGATTATGCGTTTGTATTATGGTGGCGTAAACTCTGAGTGTTTAGGGTTCCGAAATCGGAGAGGGCTACGGAATTTGTTTTTTTTTTCAGGAATTTGCTGATGGGGCGTGTTGCTAGTTAGGAAATGATTTTAGGTTAAGAGGAGCAAGCAAGACGTGTCAGGATGCCCAGAAAAAAAAACTGGCAGCTTGAATATTAGTAGATATGCATTGCAGTTGCATACATTATATAAAAGGACATTATGTACTCCTAAATGATTCTAGAAGCTCTTCAAGGAATGCATCGTTGCGTCCGCCAGAAATTAGTTATGCTCGTGGATTCACATTAGCATGCATAACTTCGCGGATAAGTAGCGTGATTGAGGGAGTCCGTGTGGACAATTTTCAGTGTGGAAAGGAGAATGTACCAAAATCCATGCACTTATATATTGTGAGAACCTCTATGATTGATTATTGGAATGTCATATTACTGATTCACAAGAAACTGAAATTCTTGCCATGGACAGGTGGCCATAAGAGCGTCTTCAATACTGGAGCTAGCTAAGAGCTAGCAGCCAGCTTTTGCAAAGAAGTTATGAGGGGTGAGATCCATGTTTCATTATCTCATTATTCTTAGAGACCAGCTCTTGAGTAAGATCTGGCTGGTCTCATCCTCCCTTTGACAATAAAATATATTTTGTGTTCTCTCTTAAAAGCACCTTTGGGGCTGCTCTAATTGATTAAAATGATCCTGTCAATATGGTTTTCTATCCCTGCATTTGATTTACGAAGTTGACCTATAGATCTGTGATTGATCCAAGTGGTCCTTCAAGTCTGATCTTCAAGAGCAAAGACCACACTATATCCACAATTATGCATGACTTCAAAGTCACTTGGGCCTACCCATCTCATGTAGTATTAATCATCATAATTCGTATGTGAAGCATGAATTGGAAATTTAATCCAACAATTGTTCTCTTCTAGTTTGCACTTTGTCAACCCAACACTGAAACTAGTGAAGCATAAAAGGAAAATAATCCTGATATTAATAGTTACCGAGTTTGTAAATACCATCAGAGGGATTCGATACACTTTAATACAATCGAAAAATCATGTCTCTAGCTTAGATTTTTCCTTTTGTACGACACTCCGTCCAATTCAGTGACAATTTCCAAAAAAAAATTCAATTTGAGGCTAATAACATATCCACCCTCCTCTCAACCATGTACCTTAGCTTCTCCAACTAAGGTCCCTAGTATTTAGCTTTTGAAGGATTTGCTTCTTCCGAAAGCTAAAAGATGGACACACCTTTTGTTTCTGAATGTAATGTTTGAAAAAAAGAGAGAGAGAGAGATATTTGCATTAAAAACCACAAGTAGGTTTGGACGAGCTAGCTTTTGCTGACTTTTATGAGCAGATGTTTTGATTGTTCTAGTATGTACTAGTCATTTTATTTTCTTCAAAAGTCAATCAACAATGACAAATTTTACATTGTTTTAGAAAGTTAAGTTTTTACAAATATCTCTAAAAAGTGCTTTTGAAAATCTCCACGCCATAAGCAAAGGCCACCACAATATTATATTGCCTTTATTATATTAAAAAAATATAAAGAATGTACTCCCAACATAACAAGAACAAGTAAACAAAATATTACAAAGGTTATTACAAAAATGGTAGTTTGGCAAAACATAGAATTGATACATTCTTCAAATTATGGTTTGGTCGATGCACAATGCATTGCTAGAGTTTGGAATTATTTGCAATTATTATTACATGAAGGTGCTTTAAGTCTTCTTTAAACTGTTTCTTAAATTCCAATTCATACAGTATCATGAATACTTGTTTTGTAATCCTATACTTGGGATAAATTTATTTTCATATCCTTTATATAAATTTGTGTGTGGATATATATATATATATATTTATACTCATATTGTTGGATACATACATGTTGATAATCTTGCCTCTGAGTGACACACTTTAAGTTCCTTAAAGAACAAATTAAAGAACAACCAGTGCGAAATCAACCAGTGCCTCGGTTAATTAAAGAACAAATTCGTCGTGGAACAACCAGTTTCGAAGCAGTAAAGCTCCGTTTGAATTGGAATGCGAAATCAGTGCCGCTAGACTACATTCAGAATGTCTGAAGGTAGTGCCTTTCCAAGTGGAACCTAAATAATTGCATACACAGGCACCTAATGATCAGCGTATCTGGATGAGAAATTGAGTACACGGTACTTAATCCCTCTCTTAAGTTCCTAACCACATATTATGCCTTCGATGATGCCGGCACACGCATCATCAATCCGTCGCTCTGCCCGGCCAGGCCATCAAAGTACTGCTCCTTGACGTTGATCACCGAAGCTGGCTTCAAGTCCTAACCTTCCTAAATGACACCATCCATACATAGACGAACGAGGCTAAGGCCCAAGGCTAAGGAACATGAAGCAGCCCGGCGTCGCCGACGTCCGAGCGCGCCGTCACGTCACGATCGCGGAGTACGCTACACTTGTTAGCTAGCTAGCAACAGTGCCCTAGCTCATAGATAATTAACGACCTCAATCAACAAGCTGATTCAACACGCCCTTAATCTCTGCCTCTGCTTGCCTCCCCCCGGAAGCATGCACCCACGTAAAAAGACCTCACACCAACGGCCGGACTGGGGAAAAACCAACGCGGACTTTCTAGAATATCGGGATCTCTTCTCACGTGCTCACTCATCCACGACTTACGAGCAGTGGTAAACCCCCATCGATCGCGTGCGTACGTAGATGGATTGAGCCGATGACGCGGCGGAGGTAACTTGCTGAGGCGGGTCTCGTCTCGTTGCGAGGCAGAGAGAGATCATGTGGCGCCGTCGTTATACCACCACCTCGATCAGTTTCAGTACTCTCTCTCCCGGTTGCGGCACAGACGTGACAAGGTCTTGGAATCTTTCCACCTGGCTGTAGATCGGTTTCAGATGTCGCATCAGCGGACAGGGACCTGACGGCCGCGCGGCACATCGGCTCGCGGCCAGTCGACCAGTTCGGTATGTGGCGCCGTCGTTATACCACCACCTCGATCAGTTTCAGTACTCTCTCTCCCGGTTGCGGCACAGACGTGACAAGGTCTTGGAATCTTTCCACCTGGCTGTAGATCGGTTTCAGATGTCGCATCAGCGGACAGGGACCTGACGGCCGCGCGGCACATCGACTCGCGGCCAGTCGACCAGTTCGGTACAGTTGCGCAGGGGGGGCACGCCACGCGGCGACTTGTTCGGTCTCCTCTATAAAACGGAGGTCTTGCAACGAACGTCGGCCACACTGGCTAGCACCGGTAGTAGACATATTATATAACCACCGTTGCTGCTGCGAAGCGATTGATCGAAGCACTCATCAATTGATCGGGCAGTGAGCGAGTTTGCGTTGGGAACCGATCGATGGCGTTGAGGGAGATCGAGTCTACTCTGCCGCCGGGGTTCAGGTTCTACCCGAGCGACGAGGAGCTGGTGTGCCACTACCTCCACAAGAAGGTGTCCAACGAGCGCATCGCGCAGGGAACGCTCGTCGAAGTCGATCTCCACGCGCGCGAGCCATGGGAGCTCCCAGGTCAGTCAGCGAATCAACTTCATCTTCTTTATTTGCTTAACCTCCATCCGTAGCTAGAGAGTTTGCTCGAGCCTGGTACCAAGCTGAGGCATGTATGCAAGGCCTTTACGCTAGCATATAGCTGACGATTATTGGTTGCATAACATAAGCAATCATTGACCACACGTACCTGGCCGGTATGAGATATTTCTGCTGATCGTTAGTAGTGTCCAACACGTACAGTCCCATTGATAATATAATGTACATGTGCATGTGATTCGACTAAGTTCTAGCATCAAAAGGTTCAGAATTTTAGTACTACTTCGACGAATTTCCACGCTCACCATGGCTATGACATGTCATGCATGCCAATAATCTACTTCACAGCTTACTAGCTTACTATCGTTGTAACCGACAGAAGTACTGCATGTTCGTGCTGCCTGAACTGGGGGCCAGCAGCTAACATTACTACGTTTGGGCGCAGATGTGGCCAAGCTTACGGCGAGCGAGTGGTACTTCTTCAGCTTCAGGGACCGCAAGTACGCGACGGGATCGCGCACGAACCGCGCCACCAAGACGGGATACTGGAAGGCCACGGGCAAGGACCGGGAGGTGCGCAGCACCGCCACGCGCGCCGTCGTCGGCATGAGGAAGACGCTCGTCTTCTACCAAGGCCGAGCACCCAACGGCGTCAAGTCCTGCTGGGTCATGCACGAGTTCCGCCTCGACACCCCGCATTCGCCGCCTAGGGTACGTACCTCCATGGAACATACACATATCTCCCATCCTCTCCATAATACTTTGTCCTCTGCTGTGACCAAACAATTATTGGAGTTTCAGTTTACTTGTTGCTTCTGACACCAGGCGCAACGTCCTTATTTATAGTTAGAACATATTGCCATTCTCTTCACGACATAGAACCGCTCATGCATGTAGTATACGCTACTCTACAACAGATCAACCGCTCCCGATTCCGATAATTTGCCGGAACGAATTTAATATCGCAACATTCTGGAGAATGTTTGTCTACAGCGTGTAGTAGCAAATTGAGTTTAGCTAGCAGGGCTTTGTCCCGAGGGTACATCACTGGATCAGTGCCTGTTGTTGTCAGGCTGAAAACACCATAATAAGCTGATTATAATTGATTATATTGAACAAGGACGCCTTATCCGCTATTAGCAGATCGATCCCGTGAATCACGGGGGTGAACATACTGAAACTAGATGGCAACTGCCAATAAGGACCTCTCACTAATATATAGGGTGTAGGAAGTACACAAGGGAGACAGTGACGCCGCTTCTTAATGACCAACTATTCTTGTTTGTTGCGTCGTCCTCCGCTTAATTAGCATGCAAAACACCAGCACGCGAACAAACGTCTTAGCACTTACTCAGCCACGCCAAGGGCTAGTTTGCCTACCTACGTACGCCGAAAATACTGTACTAGTTACACCTTCTAGCTAGAGCCGTTTTCACCCAGCGAGAATATAAAAAAGAACCAAATAACTTAGGCTAAATTTGCTACTGGACACCGTGACTTTGTGGAATTGGCTGCTGGACACTAAAAAAAGTCGATTTAGCTATCGGACACTATCAAAACGTGGAAATTAGCTGATGGACACAATAACATAGGAAAAGGGTTGTTACGAAATTTTTATCTCGATATATATAACACACAACGACTTGAATTTTTGCATATGTATGTATTGTTGTATTTTCTAACTATATATTTTTTCTCTTAATTTTTTTATTGTTTCCATAACTTTTCGACTTGAAGAATATTTATTTTTCAGAATAAACTATGCAAAATACTGGAAGGCCACGGGCAAGGACCGGGAGGTGCGCAGCACCGCCACGCGCGCCGTCGTCGGCATGAGGAAGACGCTCGTCTTCTACCAAGGCCGAGCACCCAACGGCGTCAAGTCCTGCTGGGTCATGCACGAGTTCCGCCTCGACACCCCGCATTCGCCGCCTAGGGTACGTACCTCCATGGAACATACACATATCTCCCATCCTCTCCATAATACTTTGTCCTCTGCTGTGACCAAACAATTATTGGAGTTTCAGTTTACTTGTTGCTTCTGACACCAGGCGCAACGTCCTTATTTATAGTTAGAACATATTGCCATTCTCTTCACGACATAGAACCGCTCATGCATGTAGTATACGCTACTCTACAACAGATCAACCGCTCCCGATTCCGATAATTTGCCGGAACGAATTTAATATCGCAACATTCTGGAGAATGTTTGTCTACAGCGTGTAGTAGCAAATTGAGTTTAGCTAGCAGGGCTTTGTCCCGAGGGTACATCACTGGATCAGTGCCTGTTGTTGTCAGGCTGAAAACACCATAATAAGCTGATTATAATTGATTATATTGAACAAGGACGCCTTATCCGCTATTAGCAGATCGATCCCGTGAATCACGGGGGTGAACATACTGAAACTAGATGGCAACTGCCAATAAGGACCTCTCACTAATATATAGGGTGTAGGAAGTACACAAGGGAGACAGTGACGCCGCTTCTTAATGACCAACTATTCTTGTTTGTTGCGTCGTCCTCCGCTTAATTAGCATGCAAAACACCAGCACGCGAACAAACGTCTTAGCACTTACTCAGCCACGCCAAGGGCTAGTTTGCCTACCTACGTACGCCGAAAATACTGTACTAGTTACACCTTCTAGCTAGAGCCGTTTTCACCCAGCGAGAATATAAAAAAGAACCAAATAACTTAGGCTAAATTTGCTACTGGACACCGTGACTTTGTGGAATTGGCTGCTGGACACTAAAAAAAGTCGATTTAGCTATCGGACACTATCAAAACGTGGAAATTAGCTGATGGACACAATAACATAGGAAAAGGGTTGTTACGAAATTTTTATCTCGATATATATAACACACAACGACTTGAATTTTTGCATATGTATGTATTGTTGTATTTTCTAACTATATATTTTTTCTCTTAATTTTTTTATTGTTTCCATAACTTTTCGACTTGAAGAATATTTATTTTTCAGAATAAACTATGCAAA
>LAPY01000612.1:45534-56495 GCA_000970635.1 Eragrostis tef
CACGCGGGGGTTTGGTTGGATAAGGGGAGGAGGAGAGGGGGTGGGCCGGGTTTGACGATGATGGACGGATGTGATCTGATGATCGTGACAGCGCGTCGTGACGTGGCCGACTCCTCGGCGTCCATCTCGTCTCGCCACTTGCCGCGTGGGCCTCTCCCCAACCAACCAGAACACATAACTGCGCCGACTTCGAATGCACACAACTGAAAGATCTTTTGGTGATTGTGTATTTTAAAAAGCATGCTGTTTTGTAAAGAAAGAAGTTTATTTTACTACCTTCAAGTATCTATTTAGTTCACTTAACCCTCTGAACTAAGTTTTAGTCTAATTTACTATTTCAAACTATCTAGATTGGTTCAATTCACCCCTTTATGAATTTTTATTTTTTTGTTTCTCTTTGTACAGATAATATTTGAAGCTCAAATTTTATAAGATGGTAGATGACATCATTCTCTATGATAGAAAAAATGTTTCAGATTTTTTTAAAATATTTTTATGCATTATTCTATCTTGTATGTTGAATTTGTATTGCACATTTTTCACATACAATTTTTTTTTTAAAAAAATCTTTAAATATTTTTCTAACATAAGGTATGTTTTAAACTATAATCTCACCAAATTTCACACTCAAAGATGATGTATGCCTAGAGATACAAAAAAGAAAAATTTCATGAGGGAGTAAACTGAACCAATCTAAATAGTTAGAGGGAGTAAAATGGACCAAAAATTAGTTTAGGGGGTTAATCGAACTACATGTATACTTGAGGGTAGTAAAATGGATTTCTTTCTTTCTGTAAATGAGGAACTTTCGATGCTATTGAACCAATTTCCCTAAATTAATCATGCACATTGTGACTTGGACACGATAATTTAAGTACGTAGTGAGTTTGGTTATTCATCCCAGAAATCAAAGGTAGGTTTTGGCATTGTTGTTTGGAGCACTAAGAAAGCACTACATTAGCAGTTACTTTCAAAGTTCTTTTTCCGCTCTGTCCGAATCGAAAATGTTGTGTGTATGCCCAGGCTGTCCGACCCGGCCGTACGACTAGTGCAAACCTGAATTGTATTGATCAGATGATTGGGTTGGATAATTGGGTCATGTGTACGGAATATGCCGTATTGTCGTGAGAGAGGATGATACGTGCTACACCGTACCATCCAGCCGTTTGAAAAGAAAATCACCAATAACTTTTTCAGTGTCTCTCAGAAAGTAACTCCTACCAAAATTATCTAGTGGATTGCATTTGTTTTGCCATCCTGAACGAAACACGAAACCTACAATTGTGTAAAGTGACTTCATGATAAGGTTTACTTAGCCCTTCCGTATTGTTCCAAAACATTTTTGATGAATGGGAATTGGTCAACCTGAAGACGAGTCACACATAGATTTATCCTCTGCAGTAATCAAACACTTTATCCTTGACGTGAATGTTCACCACTTTAATTTTACAGGAAGATATTTAGCCAGCAAATTTTAATGTGAATTAAACCGGAAGTACTAACCAATCCATTTTATCTGCCGTGCACTCTTTAGGAACCCTTGTGTAACTTGTAATTCCTCTAGCTCAAGCTTAAATCTTGAATGATTGTATGGCGGCCATATCAGTCAACCAAAGCAGTTTCATACTAAAAAGGATAAGAAGAAGAAGAAGCAGAAATATAAGAGAGAATACACAAAAAATAAGTTAGACATGAGAAGGAGTATCCTAGTTGACCACTAGTTCTCGATGAATCAAAAGTTGATAGCAAGTAGCTGCCTCTCCTTTACTTGAAATTCAAAAACAAAAGGTGCATTTAGATACCATTTTTGCTTCAGTCTTTTCTATTGTTGCGGAGGATTGTCCATTCTTGCAGAAGTTTCTTAGTAAGCAAAGAGTGCCACGTCTTCCACATTTGCAGTACATGATTTTGACTTAATTTTCTTAAGGTACATCCATCACTCAAAAAGAAACTAAAAGCGTGCCTCTCTCTTTCGATGGTGCAAAAGGAGCTTTGCTAAGCAGGCATTTAGGCACTAAGGCCCCCACAATCATCTTACTTTCTAAGTGGAGTTCTTCTGATCATCAAATAAGGGGGAAACCTAACACAACGTTTTAAATGACAAGAGAACAAATTGTAGTTCAGATCACAATCTCCATGGACTGAAGCATGAGGCACATGTATGTACATATATACAAGCATACGACCAACAGGCTTTGTAGAGCCCTCAAGAACTTATGCTAGTTGGCCATAGAAAGATTTGATAACCTAATACTAAGTGAAGAAAAAAAATGTCCCGTTGAAAAGGCATGACCAAGAGAAGATGAACAGAAAAAGCCATCGTGGGCCATTGCCTGTCTCTCAAAAGAGCACCATAAACGTGCTTGAATCCAGTGGCCACTTCGGCATGTTGCTGTGCACTGATTTGCTAAATCTTCTCTGCTTTCCGACCACGTTTAAGGTTAGGTCTAACTCTCGAGAAAGGGTCCTCATTTTGATTTTGGTACCACCAAGTACTAAAGAGTGTTCCGAATTCTACATTCTCAAGGTCTAAAAAAAAAAACTAATTGGTGTGCGAATAGATAGAAGCCTGCCTTCTTTTTCTGCACTGTTTGATGTGTCGAATTTTTTAATAATGAGGTTTTATTCGAGCAATACCAACTGGAATTCCCACTTCGAATTATTTCGACAAATTAGATTCAGAGTCGTGAAGCGCATCCCTGTTAGCTAGGTTTAGTCTCACAGAAAGTGGCAGTAACTAGCCGATTGCTCAATGTTTGAAATCTTGCACTCAAAGAAAAAGGAAAAAGTTGAAACCATGGTGTTAACAGTAAATAGCGGTGCCACCAGCTCAGGCAGGGGGACAATGGTTTGAGAAATTTGTGTACGCAGTGCTGTTGATGGTGATGGTGGTCTGAAAGTGCATGCATCCACGTGTGGAATCCGAAGTTTCATTCTTCTTTTTTCTAGTTTTTATATTGTGTTGACAAAACCAACCAACTAAACCATGATTTTATTCGATTCATGGATGGATAATCGAGTTAGACCAAGAAATTAAGTTGACTCGACTGTGGCTGGGATAACGTTTGAGGAAATATCTATGAACTACACATAGAGGACAGATGATAGGTACACCGAATCATCTGCAAGTTACAGCCGCCGATACGGAGACATTGAAGATGAATATGTTCCCCTCGCAAAAAAATGGAAGAAGATGAATATGTTCTCTGCAAGTGCACATCATCATGAATAAAATGGTATGCTTATCCAATTAAAAAAAAAAGGTATGCCTATCCGATATTGGTACAAAAATAGTACTTGAATTAGTCCTAGAACTGAGAGAGCCTCGCTATTACCAGGCCATTGTTTTGACGATACGATCAAATTCAAAAAGGTGTGGTAGATATTGATGGGATAATTGCTTTTAACTGTTGCAACGATAACATTCTTACATTTTTTTAAGAGAGTTGTTTTTTGAGCAGATGCTTTTTTTTTTGTTAGAAGACAGAACCACAAAGCCCAATTCAACTCCTGCAGTCTAACTCAGGCCCAAACTCGCCACGCCTGCGGAGCTGAACAGCCCATTTAAGGCCAACCTAATCTCAGCCCGCTCAAGCGCCAACAGGGCCCACTCAAGCTTCCCGCTCCCACCGCGCCGCCTCCCACCCTTCCCGCCAAAACCCTTCCTCTTATTTCCCTCTTCCCGCCATCTCCTCCTTTCCCCCAAACCCTTCCATCTCCCTCCCGCCCGCTCTCTCCTCTGCCTCTCTTCCTCCCCGCCGCAACCGTCTCCATCGCCGGCGCCAGGATGAAGGCCCCCGACTTCGCCGCCGAAAGAGGTACGTGCTCCCGTGGCCTCCTCCAGAATCTTCTCGGACGGTTTCTCGCCGGGCGTTCGTTTGGTCCTTGGAAGGTTCTAGAACATTCTGTGACGGCGTTCTGTTTTTGGTGTTGGTTTGTGTATGCAGCGCTCGCCAAGGACTTCCTGACGAACTTTACCGGCCCCCACGGCGAGCCGAAGTACATGAACCTCCTGGTATGCTTGAGGGCCTTCAAGATCCAGTTTTGTTTCGCAATTCCTCGCTAATTTCTCTCTGATTACAGCAAGATGTGGCGAACCGGAAGATCCGGGCGGTCCAGATCGAGCTGGACGACCTGTTCCACGTACGAATTCCTCACCTGTACTTACAATCCAGTTCCATTCATTTTTCTGAAGCAATGTGTGATTTATGGGTGCGAAATGGCTTTCTATTGTTGTGCAGTATAAGGATTTGGATGAGGAGTTCTTACAGCGGGTCACCGAGAACACGCGGCGCTACATCGGCATCTTTGCAGAGGCCATCGACGAGCTCATGCCGGAGCCCACGGAGGCATACACCGTCGACGAGGATAGGGACATCCTGATGACTCAGCGTGTGGATGAGGGGGTTGATGGTGGCGCAGATGGCACGGACACCCTGCAGAGGATGCCACCGGAGATCAAGCGGTTCTTGTAAGCTTACTGGTCTTATGTTTCTCTATCTGTCCTCGATTTCAGGTTAACTGATTAACTAAATGGGGTATAGTTAATACATAATGAAGAGAGTATTACATATTATGAAGAAGTAACAAAACAGTGCTTTAAACTACTTTATCCTCTGAAATTTTCTGTGACTTCCTAAAAAAGTGCTGTGCTGTTATCTAAGGTATATGATCTGGTTTGGTAGAAATTTGTAGAATATCTGATAGATTCAGAGGATACAAACATGTCATGCAATGTTTGAGCTAAATATGAACATTAACATGTGTCTTAATTTCTTGTTAACACTTTCTTAGGTGTCTTATTGATACTTGGAGCTGCCTAATTCAATACCCCTAATTGGAACTGTTCGCGCTGTGATTTCTCATGTCTATCCAATGTTCAGGCTTCGTTGACTGCTATCTAAACATAATTTTGTTTGGCATTGTAGTGAGGTTTACATCAAGGCGTTCTCAAAGGTGACTCCACTCACCATTAGGCAAGTGAAGGCATCTAACATCGGACAGCTTGTGAAAATATCAGGAATTGTGACTCGCTGCTCGGATGTGAAGCCCTTGATGCAAGTTGCTGTTTATACCTGTGAAGAATGTGGCTTTGAGATATACCAGGTATTTGATCTCTTGTCAGATTTCTTTTTATTAAATCATCATGGAGCAATGTGGGACTTATTCCTGATAGCATTTCTTTTGGGTGCCTTGTAAATTGTAGAACAGAGTCATGTCATACTGAGCATTTTATCCAGCTGAAATATTTTTTTTAACAATTAATTGTTCATTTTTTTTTTTCTGAATTTGACAGGAAGTGACTGCTAGAGTCTTTATGCCTCTCTTTGAATGCCCATCCCAGCGATGCAAGCTGAACAAGGCAAAGGGGAATCTAATCCTTCAACTACGAGCATCAAAGTTTTTGAAATTTCAGGAGGTAGAAACCTTTACTCACACTCTGTTCAAATATGCATATTTGAAATGCAAACATCATACTCAGATTTAGGTATATTAAAATTCCTATCCATATAACTGCAACATTGACTTGCAGGTGAAGCTCCAAGAATTAGCAGAGCATGTGCCGAAGGGCCACATCCCTCGTTCTCTGACTGTTCATCTAAGAGGAGAGCTGACGAAGGTAAATTTTTGTTTTGTAACTTTCCGTTTGCTTTGATCAGTTTCCTTTGTGGCTTTGTAGCATTACAGTCTCTACTTTTCTGTTGTCAAATGTTTAGATCTGAAAGTAAGTTGCTTTCAGATTCCTGGGTTTAATGAATTTAGTAACTAAATATTTTCATGAGCACTAAATGCTCACAAGAGATATTCAATATTATATACTAAGTATGAAATGTTGCAGGTTGCACCTGGAGATGTGGTTGAGATGTCAGGCATTTTTCTTCCCATGCCATACTATGGATTTAGAGCTATGCGTGCAGGATTAGTGGCTGATACTTATTTGGAAGCAATGTCTATCACCCATTTCAAGAAAAAATATGAAGAGTAAGTCATATTATGCTCATGTTGTGCAATCTATTTGTCTTGGCAGGTGTCTGATTAGTGATTTTAAACCGTTACAGGTATGAACTTAAAGGTGATGAACAAGAACAAATTGATCGATTGGCCGAGGATGGTGATATCTACAATAAGTTGGCAAAGTCCTTGGCACCTGAAATATTTGGCCATGAAGACGTCAAAAAGGCACTGCTGTTGCTACTTGTTGGTGCACCCCATCGGAAGCTTGCAGATGGCATGAAGGTATGTATGCTATTCGGTATCAGGACATCCAAATTTTTGCCACGATAGCTTTGCTCTCTCCAGCTGCTAACATGTGAACATTGGCTGTAAATGTACAGATCAGAGGAGACCTGCACATATGCCTGATGGGCGATCCTGGTGTTGCAAAGAGTCAACTTCTGAAGCATATCATCAATGTTGCTCCAAGAGGAGTGTATACCACCGGACGTGGGAGCAGTGGTGTTGGTCTTACTGCTGCTGTTCAGAAAGATCCAGTTACAAATGAGTTTGTCCTTGAGGGTGGAGCACTGGTAAGACTCGGACCTTTTGAATTACGATTCCATCTTTTACTGTATGTCTCTTTTCTTGTGAACCTTCAAGCCTGTCTGCTTTTCTTTCACAAGTTTGTACATGAACTTTGTTCTCTAGTTCTGTCTTGAGCTTGTTAAAAGAAAATCTGTAGTAATGTTTTTAAATTGAACACCAGTTGAGATTTCGTACGTGTCATACTGGTAAACATACCATTTCACCCTGTAGGAATCTCCTTATCTCTACAAACTGTATTAGCACGATAAAAAAATTGTTGAATAAAGCAAAGGGATACAATCTTATTATTAATCTCATAGTGCAACTTTTGGTGTTTCAGGTGCTGGCAGATATGGGTATTTGTGCAATAGATGAGTTTGACAAGATGGAAGAGTCAGATAGGACAGCGATTCATGAGGTGATGGAGCAGCAAACAGTTAGCATTGCCAAGGCTGGCATAACCACCTCTCTTAATGCAAGGACTGCAATTCTGGCTGCTGCAAATCCAGCATGGTAACGTTTTAATCTGAACATTGCCTTTTTCCCCCCATACATCCATCATGGTAATTAAAATTGTTATTAATCATTCAGGGGAAGATATGATATGAGGAGGACTCCTGCTGAGAACATAAATCTACCTCCAGCACTTTTGTCTCGTTTTGACCTCCTTTGGTTGATCCTGGACCGTGCTGACATGGAAAGTGATCTTGAAATGGCAAGACATGTAGTTCATGTACATCAAAATCTTGAATCACCTGCGCTGGGATTCACACCACTTGAACCATCTGTTCTGAGGCAAGCACATTATTCCTATAGTTGCATTGTTCTGTCAGAGTTGCACTACTTAAGTGACAGGAATTAGAAACTATGTAGTGCTTTGCTATCATTTACAATTTAACAATCTTTATCTGATCATAGAGCATACATATCTGCTGCGAGAAGAGTCATTCCTTCTGTTCCTAGAGAGCTAGAGGAATACATTGCAACTGCATATTCCAGCATCCGCCAAGAGGAAGCGAAGTCAAATGCGCCACACTCCTACACAACTATTAGGACACTCTTGAGCATACTACGCATTTCTATTGTAAGTAAATTACTATGGTGTTGCCGTTTTTTAATAATACTACCATGTGAAAATTTCTCTTGTAATAACATGATGCCGATTTCTTTTTCAGGCCTTGGCAAGGCTTAGGTTTTCAGAAACTGTAGCTCAGAGTGACGTCGATGAAGCACTGCGATTGTGAGGGTGGAGCACTGGTAAGACTCGGACCTTTTGAATTACGATTCCATCTTTTACTGTATGTCTCTTTTCTTGTGAACCTTCAAGCCTGTCTGCTTTTCTTTCACAAGTTTGTACATGAACTTTGTTCTCTAGTTCTGTCTTGAGCTTGTTAAAAGAAAATCTGTAGTAATGTTTTTAAATTGAACACCAGTTGAGATTTCGTACGTGTCATACTGGTAAACATACCATTTCACCCTGTAGGAATCTCCTTATCTCTACAAATTGTATTAGCACAATAAAAAAGTTGTTCAATAAAGCAAAGGGATACAATCTTATTATTAATCCCACAGTGCAACTTTTGGTGTTTCAGGTGCTGGCAGATATGGGTATTTGTGCAATAGATGAGTTTGACAAGATGGAAGAGTCAGATAGGACAGCGATTCATGAGGTGATGGAGCAGCAAACAGTTAGCATTGCCAAGGCTGGCATAACCACCTCTCTTAATGCAAGGACTGCAATTCTGGCTGCTGCAAATCCAGCATGGTAACGTTTTAATCTGAACATTGCCTTTTTCCCCCCATACATCCATCATGGTAATTAAAATTGTTATTAATCATTCAGGGGAAGATATGATATGAGGAGGACTCCTGCTGAGAACATAAATCTACCTCCAGCACTTTTGTCTCGTTTTGACCTCCTTTGGTTGATCCTGGACCGTGCTGACATGGAAAGTGATCTTGAAATGGCAAGACATGTAGTTCATGTACATCAAAATCTGGAATCACCTGCGCTGGGATTCACACCACTTGAACCATCTGTTCTGAGGCAAGCACATTATTCCTATAGTTGCATTGTTCTGTCAGAGTTGCACTACTTAAGTGACAGGAATTAGAAACTATGTAGTGCTTTGCTATCATTTACAATTTAACAATCTTTATCTGATCATAGAGCATACATATCTGCTGCGAGAAGAGTCATTCCTTCTGTTCCTAGAGAGCTAGAGGAATACATTGCAACTGCATATTCCAGCATCCGCCAAGAGGAAGCGAAGTCAAATGCGCCACACTCCTACACAACTATTAGGACACTCTTGAGCATACTACGCATTTCTATTGTAAGTAAATTACTATGGTGTTGCCGTTTTTTAATAATACTACCATGTGAAAATTTCTCTTGTAATAACATGATGCCGATTTCTTTTTCAGGCCTTGGCAAGGCTTAGGTTTTCAGAAACTGTAGCTCAGAGTGACGTCGATGAAGCACTGCGATTGATGCAAATGTCCAAGTACTCATTATACTCAGATGATCGCCAACGGTCTGGCCTCGATGCAATTTCTGATATATATTCCATCCTGAGAGATGAAGCGGCAAGGACAAACAGCATGGATGTGAGATATGCTCATGCTCTTAACTTGATCTCCAGAAAGGTACAATGTCTAAATCCACCAACTAGTACCGTTACTGCAAATCGATGTGTCCTGATTGCTGACAACAATTGAATTCTGCTCATATGTTTGTTAAACACAGGGGTATAGCGAGGCTCAATTGAAGGAATGTTTGGAGGAGTATGCGTCCCTGAATGTGTGGCAGATCCACCCGAACACCTTTGACATCCACTTTATTGACGCCTGATGCAGGATCTGACCTTGATAGGATGGAATATACATAGTTTGAAGCTTCATGCGTGGCCAGTGTGATGAAAGCAATTGATAGACCTAGCAAGCTTGAAAATGTAATAGCGACATGCTAGGCAGTTCTGCCCGTGACAATTGCTAGCAGAGCCATAATTCTTATCAACCGTATTAGTTTCATCGTAATTTAGCAATCTCCTTGTTCGACACTTGACATAGAAGTGTACATGTATTCTGTACTATTTCCTTATTCATTGTTGTGCATTTTTGACCTTTTGTTGGTGTCCGAACGGTGATGGAAGTATACAACACACCATGTCTCATTCGAGGGGTTAGAAGATTTAGAGCTAATGAATGTGGTAGTGTTTACGTTTTTGTTTATCTAATCCTGACCCGGGAAAATGTAACAAAAGATCAATTAATTAGGGGTGGGGTAGGTACTTAATGGGAGGGAATAAGTCTAGATCATCCCCAAACTATGAAGGGTCGGCTACTTAGCCCTCCCAACTACTAAATCAGGTATTCTACCCCCTGAACTTTGCCAAACCGTCTAAATCACCCCCTGCCCTGGTTTTGGTGGCGGTATTGTTTTGCTGGCAGCCTGGCACCCGCTGCCATCTTGGTTAACCGGGAGAAACTGCCGTGGACTGGACGGGATCAAGAGGAAGTGTGGGAGCTCCGCATGGGGGGCGTCGCTGACGCGGTGGGCGAATAGAAGTCGCCGGTAGCCCACCCTCAGAGCCTTCTTCCTCTTGAGTGCCACCCCCGCCAACCAAACCACCGCCCCTGTCGGGCCACGACGTCCCTGCTGCCGACCCCGCCCACCGCCCGTGGCCATGGCGGCGTCGTCGCCGCCTCGCGGGCCGCTGCCGCCCCCCAGAACCTTCTATGTCCGGCGGAGGAGGGAGAGGATTCTCGGAGTACAAACCCACACAGCTAAAGGATTCTACGGCGATGGCGTCAGCGGCTGCGCCGCGCGGGCTCGTCTGGGAAGAAGGCGGGAGGGGGTGGAGGGGTCGGCGGCGCGCGATTTGGTTTGCGATAGGCGTCAGCGATGCGTCCTGGCTCCGCATTGCCACGGACATGATTGTCATCATCCTGTCACTCATGCGCTGGTGCGTGCAGTTCACGCCGGTGCTAGCGAGCGAGGACATTGGGTGAGATTTCGGGGGTGATTGGATGGCTGCATAAGCCTCAGCCTGGTTGACGGAATGATTGGTTGGGTGGACGAGTGTTCGGGCCTGGCTAGCCGCCAAGGTTTGCAATTCCGATGCTGCGGGTATTACCGCTCGGGACCGGAATGGGCGGTATTCCGGTATACCGGAAAAACCAGAACGAATACCGGACAAATTTCAAATTGGACCGGATACCAGACAAATTTCAAATTCTAAATTTTCGAATTCAAACTTTCAAATGAATCGGTAAACTGGTCGGTAAGTCCGGTTTTCCGACCGGTATTTCCGGAAAACCGGACCAAATTTCGGAAAACCGATTTAAAAAGGAAAAATCAAAAAAATTTAAAAAATTAAAAATTTGAAAAAACTAAAATAAAAAATATGTAAAAAAACTAGATCAAATTTCAGCTA
>LAPY01000612.1:83216-94149 GCA_000970635.1 Eragrostis tef
GACGGATCGACGTCGCGCCGCCCGGGGCAGGAGGGGTGCGGTGACCTCGGCGGCCCACAGGGCTGCTCCGCGTCCGGCGCAGGGGGGGAGGGCGGTGGGGGATGTCCTGCTAAAAGAGGTATGGCATTTAGGTCACCTGTTGGAGGGTGGAATTTCAGATTTTATAATCCATTTTCAGAATGGTACGCTCAACAAGACATCTGCTAGGCCTAATAGACACCCAGCCCAAATGGTTGCAAAATGCCCAAAATTTTATCTCGAGCGGCCCACTCAAGGCCGCAGGACGATTTTTTGGCCCACTCAAGGCTGCAATCCAAATGAAGTAGGTACTTATCAGCATGTCCGATGATTTGGATACTTTTGTATATGTCATAAATACTCACTTGAGGTATGGGAAACAATAGCTTTCTTTTGTACTACCTCGGTTAGGCTTTTCTTTTTTCCGAATGAGAAAGCCTTTGGCAAATCATTGTGTTCATTTATTTTGTTGCACTCCACCTCATCTACATGTCCTTTTTACAATTTTACTTTATCACAAAGTTCAGTTATAAGGCTCGTTTGTAACGGAGGATTGGAAAAACGCGGGAATAGAAAAAAACACAAGAATAAGATAGGAATGCATATGCAAAACAGAGTATTGTAAAACACATGATTTTTGCAAGAATGGTTGTTTGGTTGGGTGTTAGAAAAAACATAGGAATTTTACCGGAATAGTTACCCTAATCATATCTTTACATCATCCAATGAGCTATTCACTTCAATGTTCTTTTTTTCATTTATTGCTGTAGTTGCTCTTGTTATAGCCACCGACAAGCATGGCCCACTTCCATCTCTAACGTTTCAGCCTAAAAAGATAATCACCTTCGTTAATCATCTACATACACGGTACATTATTATCAAACTCGTTTGCAAAGCACTGGCCGGTGGACTAAGCAGGCTATGGGTCCTACCGTCAGTGGTGTGATTTGCGTTTCGTTGTTGATTTGCCTCGTCTGCTACGGCCATCAGGCCATGATTTGCTTCGTTCCTACGCAAAGGAATGATCCAAAGAAGCCCCTAAATTATAACCTACGCTTTTCATCTGTGATCACTGAAATCAAAATCCTGCAGTCCTATGAAAATCCTCGTCCTCCTGTTGAGCATGCAGCAATGGGCATCTCACGTTCTTAGCAGCAGCCTTTGGAGTCTCAGGGCTCGCCGTCAGCGCGCGCGCCGGACACAGGCGACTGTATCCTCAAAAGTATTTCACAATCGTTTGTGCATAATCGTCAATATGTATTTCGCATTAGCGGTACAATCCATGTTTTTGAGGGGTTGCAGCGTCCTGTGGCGACCTATCCCCGACTAGGCGCTTTGGCATAACTAAAACCCTGTGGCGACCCACCCCCGCCACAACGCCTAGACGACGCCTCAAAAACATGGAGTACGATGAGCAAAAACTTAAATATACTACTTCAGTGCCTACGACATGGAACGAGTTGCACTTCTTAATACAGGTCCTGCCTGCGGGTACATGTTCGACAGAAACCTACCACCATGCAGAATCGCACACCAGGACCATCTTGTTCTTCTACATTACAATATTGCTAAAATTTACATTATAATCATAGCAGAGAACATTCGGAGCTGAGTTCAAATAAAATTGAAATGTTGTTAGGTACAGAATAGAGAGAGTAGTGAAAACAGGAAACCTAACTAGGAACAAAATAACAGGTCAGGAACTGTAATGACAATTATTCTACAGGCCCCTAAAATAAACATCAGCAATTTACGCTGGTCATGAGTGGAACCTTCCATCGACGCTGGCATTCATTCTTCATGTGTTAATATTGTTGCCCAAGAGCTGTGACAGGGGGCGGATGCTCTGAATGTTTTGCAAACTCAGGTCACCTAGAATCTTTTCAAGCTCCAGCATCAAACTCTCAGATTAGGGATTCAATGCGCGCTTGAGGGAGGCGGCTCAGTACCATGGACCCTGAAACGATAGATGCATGTATGTTCCGAGTTCCCGTGATTTGAGGATAAGTCAAACTGAACCATATTGATAGCCCGTGAATCAGCGCCACCGCTTCTCTTCAGTTGGAAGGTCTGGGCATTGCTCTTCTCAAGGTCATAAGAAAACTCTCCTAAAGTTTCCATTGAATTATCCTTGTTTAAATCATCCTGCGGTCCTTCATACCACCCATGGACCTTGAAATCCTTTGGAGCAGTAGATCGATCGTATGCCACACTCTGCACACAAAAGTTGTGATTGTTATGAGTGAGCAAAACAAAACAGTGACCAGCGCAACGCGGCTCAGTACCATGGACCCTGAAACGATAGATGCATGTATGTTCCGAGTTACCGTGATTCGAGGATAAGTCAAACTGAACCATATTGATAGCCTGTGAATCAACGCCATCGCTTCTCTTCAGTTGGAAGGTCTGGGCATTGCTCTTCTCAAGGTCATAAGAAAACTCTCCTAAAGTTTCCATTGAATTATCCTTGTTTAAATCATCCTGCGGTCCTTCATACCACCCATGGACCTTGAAATCCTTTGGAGCAGTAGATCGATCGTATGCCACACTCTGCACACAAAAGTTGTGATTGTTATGAGTTAGCAAAACAAAACAGTGACCAACGCAACGACTGTAGAAAGAAAATAATTTCTACCTGACTCTAGATTGTATCACTTCCTTTATCAAGTAAACAAATGAAAGATTTTTTTTTCATATATCAGGCTCAACAAAAGAAGCCAAATGCCATGTTGAGGCCGACTTAGCAGTTTAATAACAGTTTATGTGTGATGAACAGTATGGATTTGTGAGGGCGCAATATTATGATGCAAATTATGTACCAATCCCCTTTTGTGATCAGTAAAATAACAAATAGCTTGAAACAACTGCCAATATTGTAATCAAATTCGCGTAAAAAAAATGGTAATCAGGTATGCACGTTTTTGCATCAGAAATTACATTACTGTTCATGAAATCATACTGGTATAGTTGGGTTGGAAAATAATTGAACAAGGGAATGAAAAACTACTGAATCTCTCCAAATTTAGCCACTTGAGAGCACGAGCAGTACATTAGATGTTGACACTTGATGACTCAGATTCATTACACACACAACCTAATCATGAATCATGGCTCCACATGAGTTTCCTTACAAAATCGACTCCATTCCCATGTGCTATCTAAGTTCCATCTCACATGCTTAATCAACGCCGACCAAAGAAGACACCAGATTATTTACTAAGTGTACAATAACAGTTCTTAGACAAAATATGACCTTGGTGAATCCTCAAAGGCTCAGACTGTGTTTCAGGAGTGCAAGAAAATATGATGAGCTCATTGCAGTGGAAATCATATCGAATTGCTGACTGGCACCTAAGTGGTCCCTGCTGCCAGGAGAAAAATGTATGGCCAAGTGGTGCAACTGTAGCGATACTGCACTCTATTTAGATATGGGTTTCCTAAATTGAGTAACCTTTCAGTCTCCTGACTAGTTTCAAATTGAGTAATTGACCAAGAAAACTACAATAGCTCAGCTGGTAACAGAAGCCAGCTGCCTTATGCCTGAGAGGACACCCACTTGAGTTTTGAGAGGAAATTCTAGACATTTAATTTTCACTCACAATATAGACCAACTATGAAAATGAGGAACAAAGAATAATATTGGATCAGATCACAAGAATGTATGATATAATAAGCTTACCTTGTCAACATGCTCTAGAGTGACCGCCTCAGGAATAATTTCTGTTCTTAGCTTGATATTCACAAAACCGCTACTTCCTTTAAGTGCAAAACACTCCCCTGGCTGTCCAAAACTTGGCTCCAGCATCTTATGGGCCATTGCTTTCGTGCTACTGCGACCAGCTAAATAAGTCCTGACACTCTTGAAAGGTTCTGAATGACTTAGTACTTTGGCTCCACCAGATCCTAGGGCATAATCCACCATTCCAAGGCCATCCGCTGCATGCCTTGCTATCTCGATCTCAACTATCTCCTTGGCATATAACCTTATATCATCCAAGCTTATGTCATGGTCAGCACCATCCAAACCTTTCTTTTTCTTCAAGTGAATTAAAATCTCTTCAAACTCGTTTTTAGAAACAAATCCCATGTCCCTCAGCTCTGCTAGTGACTTACCCAATTCTTCAGTCTTGTCTTCCAATACCTTCATCTTTGTCTCTAACTTATTACCCCTTTCTTCGAATTGCTTAGTGATATCCCTTTTTGTTTTGTCAATCTCATTTCCTAGCTTCTTATCCAAAATGTCCAGCTGTACCTGAAGGCACCCTCAACCTTGGACAGTCTGCTATCCATATCCGGTGCTGTAAATGATAATTCACCATTATGCCATCTCCAGAACAACTGGCCCATCCAAGTGACAGCTGAAATAAGAAGGCAAAGCTTCACCAACACGCTTAAGGCAGCTTCCCACTTGGTTTTTTCTTGTTTACTAGCACTTTTCTTCCTTCGTTCAGCGCCAGCTGCAGAAGCAACATCTTTTCTTGCCTCGGATGGATACTTTGACTTGTCAAGAACTGACTCTCCACGGATAGTATGGATAAGATTGTTCTTGCTAGCAGTCTTGTCTTCTGAGATCCCATTGGCTCCACCTTCAGCAAGCAGCTCAGGCGTGGCTTTCTTCTTAGCAACAACAACTGTTCGCCGTCTAACATCTTGGCTGGAATGGGAATCCAAACTTAATGCATGGCTTCCGTTTTTACTGGCAGGGGGGGGTGATGGGAATCCAAACTTAATGCATGGCTTCCGTTTTTACTGGCAGCTGGAACTGCAGCAGCTGAAACCGACATTGTTGCCCACTTAAAAGTAGACAATAAACTGGGATCGATAATTCGCCTGTAATGTAAGGTAGCATGAATTTAGAAGAGTTCAACAGTAAACAAGGCTTTCAGAACCAAAACAGTTGGGATAGAGGAATTCAGTAAAGTACAACAAGGAAATTGATAGCTAATTCCAGCAAAGTAACACAGAACACATACAAACAGATTGATCTCACTGTCTAGCGAGAAGTGTTTAATAAAAGTAGTAAAATATAAATAATTGATATTCCATCTGCAGCTAAGTGTTGGAACAGTTAAACAAAAGCTGGTACTTGCATCCAAAAGTGGGATGATAACATTTATGAAGTAGCAGTACTAGAACAATGCAAACCTACTAACTAAAAAAAATATCATACATCAATTAAAAGGATCTATTGAAGAGTTAGGTGAGATAAAGAAATCTAGACATGTATTCTACTATAAATTAAAAACTAGAGGCAAAGATCAGAACAATGACAGATACTATGCAGAAATTTGAAAATACATGGTTAACTAGTAAAGGGGTGCCATACTAGTACTTTGAATGTTATTAAACAACAACCAACAAAATTCACCGAATTCATGCAAACCCGAACCCGAACTAGTGTGAGTTGTGACAGACTAGGATAGGGGGAAAAATCAAAAACATTGAATCATGGTAGAATAGATAATGGTTATCACCCAGAATGGGAAGGGTGATTCGGCGTTATAATTGTACAGATTTTCGTTTTGTACGCTAGTTACAACTCACAGTAGTTTTTGCATCCTCTCTCTCTCTCTCTAAATATGGCAATGACATTGTTGTAGCCTACTTTGTTCAAGTGGGCATTCGAACAACTTCCAATCCTAACTTGTTCAATAAAAACCTCTCAAACGAGCGGCCCATTCAGCACCATTACCCATCCGCAATTCCACATTACTCCACAGTAGTTCTACTCCAAACACCACACCGTCCGGTCTGATATCTCAAAACTACATACGAAGCAACTGATAAACAAAACAGTACTGCCGCATCTTATTATAGCACGATCTGTGTCTCACAAGAAACAGAAAAAAAAAAAAACTGCACGCGAACAAGCACCGCACACTCGCAGAGGCGGGCCGAGCAACAGGGCGAGGTAGGGCAGCCTCCCTACCCAACGCCAGCAGAGCAGCGAGACCCCTCTCTCCGAGAGATGACAAATCCCCTCCCAATCCCACATCATCCCCGATTGGGATGCAGGGATCGACCCATCACCAGTACGCCCAGCCTAAATGTCGACTACAAAAGGAAGGGGGAAGATTTTCTAGAGGATGGGGAAGGAGATCACCTTGGGACGGAGGGGGTGGCGGGCGGCGCCGCCGGAAGGCTGCTCTCGCTCCTCGAGCAAGAGGAACGGGAATGGAGTGAGAAAGAACGAGCAGTTAGGGAAGAGGAACGGGAGACTTTTCTTTTTCTTTTTGGAACTGAAGTTTTTTTTTTTACTGGTTGGAAAAATCACATCCATATGCTAAGATTTCGCGTTGATTGGTTTGTTTCACAGAAGGATTCAAAGCATCGAGGGGAGGCAAACTGGAATAATCTGGATTTTGAATGGTTTAGAAAAAAAAAGGTGCGATGCTGTTTCCCGTTCCTGTTTGCCAATCGTGTAAACATTTTTTTTTGCGGGTAGTGTAAACATTTATTAGAGCAATCAAATAATTATTCATTCAGAGGATCTTGTGTTGGTAAATTCTGCAAGAACGATAAACTATTGCAAAGCAAGTGATGTCATTGAAAGCAATGTGGTTTACCGGATAATTTGGCTATGCATTTTTTGTGGCGACCAAGCTCTCTTCTGCTGCAACTGGGGATGGGGATTTGCTCTTTGATAAAAGGTGCCTTGATGAGTTTACAGGTTGTAGGCACATATGTAGATTTGTGAAATTGCTCTGCATGGTTCTATAGAAACAATGCATTGTTTTAAATATTTAAGGATTATTATCTTTGCATTTTGCCCGATACCGTCAGGACTTATTTTTTTATCTAGAAAAGTTGTTCTAACGTCATCAATTCAGCACCAAAGTGAGTGTTTGTTTGTGTATACAATACTAATACTGGATCAACGCGGCACAAACTTGAAAAATTGCCTGAAGTGCCTCGGATATTTTACTAGAAAAGATAATTTCACGGTTTATTCACTTGGAAATACCACCTTTTTGCATGTATACTGCATTACACAAAAGAATACGTATACGTATGTACACGAGTAAATAAACTCCAGGCAAGACAAATCGGAACCCGCGGGCGGCTGGCCCATGGTAACCAGCTAATTTCTTACCTACTCCACCTGTCCACATGGTCCCACCACTCAGCCGACCCCACGTGTCATCCACAGTAGTCGCCTTTCATATGCTCCCCAACGCAGCGGCGGCGTGAGGCGCCACGTCACCATTCGCTCTCTTCCGTAGCGGGTTCTCGTCTTCGAAGCCCGTTAAGACGTTCGCCGCCGTCTTTGTACGGGAGGCCGGCGACCGGCGATCTGCGGGCGGAGATGTTCCTGGTGGACTGGTTCTACGGGGTGCTGGCACCGCTGGGGCTGTGGCAGAAGGAGGCCAAGATCCTCTTCCTTGGCCTCGACAACGCCGGCAAGACCACGCTCCTCCACATGCTCAAGGACGAGGTTCGGATACGAGAACCGCTTTCTTTTTGTTCATCTGGTCCTTCTCTTTCTCGTTCGCTGGGTTGTGGAGTAGGTAGATCGTCTCGGTGCCGTTACGATTGGGCTGGATCTGGATGGGTTTTTGGCTAATTTTTCTGTCCGAGAAAAAAGTGAGGCCTTTTCTCCGTGCGTGCGCTCAAAGGTCCTGCTCAGTGAATTTCGAGCTCGTATTAGATTTGCCACCGCTTAATTTATGATCTTTTTTCATGGTGACCTGTTTCGTGCGGTGAAGATTGGTGCTTTGGTGAGCTTTGTAGGAATTGTGATGGTATGCTGGATCCGAGTGGATTACATCCATGCAGTTCCGGAGGAATTGTGTGATGTGCATGTGTGTGTTTGTTTAGTACTATGATTCGTTTCTTTTCACTCCAATTTTAGTTTTCTGCCAGTAAATGTTCATTTAATGTGTTAAATTTTCTTTGGTGACTTTCTATGCAACAGTTCAAATTGTTTCCGTTGGGAATTCCAAAGGCTGCATTGACTAAATGCCCTCTTTTCCTCTAGATTGGTTGACGAGTTCAATTCGATCATATATATCCATTTCCATTTGCCGATAACAGTCAAAACGAGTAGCTCCCCTCGCGAGAATTTAGAAGTACAGATTTTGTGTTGGTATCTGAGTTGCCTTGTTTGGTATGACACTAGCCATTTTTGTGAACATTGGATTGCTTGCTAGATCTGGAAAAAGATCCATGCCGTACTGAAGGAAGCTTCAGCCATGTGTGCATGAGATTCCGTAGGGAAAAGTTACCCTTTTCTGTTTAGGGCTCCAGGTGTCCGTTTGCTGAATATTGTTGGACCTTCAATTTTACCGCTGTTGGTTTCAACAGTTATCACTATTGAGACTGGTAGAATCATGCTGAATAATTGTTGTTGCTTATAGAAGAAAGCAAATGAAAGCTCTATGCACGTCATGTCAGTACTTGTCTTTGCTGAATAAGTTTGTATATGGGATCTGTGTTCCTTCTTCCAGAGATTGGTTCAGCATCAGCCTACACAATATCCGACTTCCGAGGAGCTGAGTATCGGGAAGATCAAGTTCAAGGCATTTGATTTAGGAGGACATCAGATTGCTCGCCGTGTGTGGAAGGATTACTATGCGAAGGTATCACCTTCCTCTTCTTTTCCTTGCCAATTAGTATTGCAGCGTGTTCTTGCAGCTGCTTGCTGTGTTCTTCCTGTGTGTATGACTTCTGGAGGTATTTTTTATCATTTTGTACTTATTTAGTTCTGAAATGCTGTAGCTATGTTTCTTCTCTAGCCTTTGTTTAAGTTTATGCCGACACTGGAATATGTTAGTCTACCGCTCTCGTTCGTAGCACCTTCTTCTTATTGTCGAATTTTAATCAGTTGGTTAGTGGAGGTTAATGTAGAGAACTCTATGTAGTCCACCCATAAATTCTATGCCAATTTTGTTAGGGAATATTCTACGCTATGCTAGTCCACCCCTATATGCTATTCTACGCTGCACTGGTGATGCCATCTATAATATCATTTATACACATACACATATACCCTTTATATTCTTAGCTACTAACCTAAAATAAGAAAAGTGCTTGATTTTGGTCTGTAGGCACCATGATTGTTTGGAATTGTAGTGTTGTTCTGGTTCTGTCTGTATTTGCATCTCCAAGCATATTCCTTTTTAGCAACTAACACTAAGTTATTCTCATATATGTACCTTCCAAACAAATAGATTTCTACTGTTTTATGAGGTAGTGGTATTGGCTTAATGGATCCATTGCTGGATATTCTGCTGATGTGAGATATATTGAATAATGTGACTGTATGCGAAAGACATTTGCACCAAGAGTGTGGAGAGTTTGCTGGAAGTAGGATGGTATTGTGAAATTTGCTTGTTATTACCAAGGGACTAAGGATAACACTGTTTCATGATGGCTAACGGGAGCCTAAAGAAGGTTAGGGTGCAGAGAAAGACCAAATAGAAAACTGCAAATATGCTCATTGTTTGCAAATAAAAAACTCATCCTGACAGAAGACTCAAATTCGGAATATCTTACATTTATGATTATGCCATGACTGCTTTCCTTATTGTTCTAATTTGTCACTTGCAAGTTGCAAGTACTTCCTCTATCGTGTTAAATTTAAAACATAAATGGTTCCTCTAAAACATCATATGCATCGCCCTTGCATTTCACATTGTGTCCCCATTTAGTTCAGGGATTTTGATCTTTATATAGCTTGTTGCATTATGCATATATATGTGGCTGCAGCATGTACTCATTCAACTTGTATTATTCTTATTATATGGTACTTGTTTCTCTGATACTGTGAATACTGGTGGATCAGAAGTGTATGTTTTCAACATTTCTCTAACGGAATTTCCAATTTTCCTTATCAGGTCGATGCAGTGGTGTACCTCGTGGATGCTTATGACAAGGAGCGGTTCGCTGAATCCAAGAAGGAGCTCGACGCCCTCCTCTCTGACGATTCCCTGGCTACTGTCCCCTTCCTGATCCTTGGGAACAAGATCGACATCCCATACGCCGCGTCCGAGGAGGAGCTCCGCTACCACCTGGGGCTGAGCAACTTCACGACCGGCAAGGGCAAGGTGAACCTCAGTGAATCCAATGTGCGCCCTGTTGAGGTGTTCATGTGCAGCATTGTCCGCAAGATGGGTTATGGCGACGGGTTCAAGTGGATGTCACAGTACATCAAGTAGGACCGTTTTATAGGGGAAATAAAGAAAAGGTGTAAACAAACTTGATGTAATGGGAGCTTGCTTGTCATGTTTTTTTTATGGTACCTGTACATATGTGATCATGGAAGTAATTCAAAATCTGGGATCTTATGCTTAGATTATTCTTTACATGGGAAAGCAGCACCCTTTAAACTCTATCGCTGGAGAATTTCATCACGTGTGCGTCCTGTTTCTTTGCTTATTTTGCCGCTTCAGCTGGACTATTGGGTGCAATGAACCATAATCCTGTGCCTTCACCATTTCAGAGACTTCATTCAACCGGCTGAACTGAAACTTGGTACAAATTCAATTTCTTTTAATGATGCTTTTGTTCTAGATTGAGATTTTGCTTTGTTCAGAGATAAGTGGTAAAATAAAGTGACGTCTGGTTAGTTGTACAAACCATTTCCCGTACCGGGCCCAAGACGCTGAAGAACAGATGACATCTATTCGCGCAATAAGCAAACAACACACTGTTATTGAAGTCACTTTAATTCAAAACTCCGTTCTCAATCGTTTCTATCTTTCATTTTTATAAAATATTATATAAATTAATATGTATAAATGATACATTATACAAATATTTCTTATAATGAATTTTAATGTATTAATCTTGAATTTAAAGTATGTGGTTAAATTGTATGAACTTTTAAAATTTGATGGTAAAAGATACTTCTTCCGTTCTTAAATTGATGTCGCCGTTGATTTTTTAAGTTACGTTTGACCGTTCGTCTTATTCA
>LAPY01000612.1:172433-186925 GCA_000970635.1 Eragrostis tef
AGTTTGACCACTACCTCGTCGCCGACCCGCCGCCGTTCTTCCGGGGCCTCGTCTGGCTCTCCCTCGCCTTCCTCTGGCCGGTCTGCGTCGCTAACCTTTACGGCGTCCTCACGCGCCGCCGCGGATTGGTCGCCACCACCTCCCTCATGGCCGGCGTCTACCTGCTCACGTACTTGGTAACAAATCAACCAACTGCAGCTCTCTCTGTCTCTCTGATATGTTTTTTTTGCTCAGAAATTGTTTCTCAAGTTTTGATTATTGGACATGGTATACTTAATCTCGTCCAGGATTCTTTTCTTGGACAAACTTTGTAATGCTTTTCTGTGTTCATTGCAGTCTGCAATGTTTGGTGAGATGTTGGGTTCCGGGAGAGCAACGCCGAAGCTGATCAAGTTCTACGTTTTTTTTTAGAATTGCACAGTACAACGCAGACGCTCACAACACGCACGCGCACTCACCCCTATAAACACACGTACGCAAACCCTACTCCTATGAACACCTCCGAAGGACTGAGCACCCGGCAGATCTGAGGATTCCCAAAGTCACCAAAGGCGCCTCGTTGTCGACGGGAACGCCGCTTACCACTTAACGCACAACGCCGGTAAATCCTAGAAAATTCGCTCCCACCAGGAGTCGAACCCAGGACCTCAAAGGTGTTACCGGGTGTCTTAACCATTAGACCAAGACCCCTTTCACGATCAAGTTCTACGTTCCATTCGCTTTGCTTGCCGTAGCTCTGGTTTTGCGTGGCCTGTGCTCATGCTCAGAGAGGCAGCCGGACGCTGCGGTTTCGTCAGTTGCATCTTCTGCTCAGAAGAAGACGGTCTAGATTCGTTTGGAAGTAGTAATAATTAACTCTGCTGAAGTGCTATCGTTGTAAGATGTTACTGAGTCAAAATAAAGTTGTTTCTACGCTTGTTCCAAGTCATGGAGTATAACAGCATTTCGGCTACCGTTTTGAAACAATGTTGCCAGAATTTTGACAGAGCTCATGAATGGAAAGATTATTTCCACTTTCTTGTGAAAAGGTACTGGTAGCAAGATCGATGACAAAATATTTGTTTTCTTTTTTGCGAGGAGATGACAAAATATTTGTTAGAGGACCAATTTTCTCGTTGTTACTCCATTGACGTCCGTCCGGGCTGTTGGCAGCAAACAAAAATTTTGCTCACTCACATTTCACCTATTGTGTGGTTCTCAGACCCAACAAAAAAATTGACAGAAAATTGGGGTATGGTAGTTTGCGGCATGATCCAAACGGCACCTAAGAACACCATCGTCACGCTAGCTCCTGCTTCAAGAGCTTGTGCATCACCATCCATCAATCAGTGATTCCAAATATACATTTAAATAACGTGTCGCAGCCATTTCAGGCTCCACTGCAACGAAATGAAACTGGATGAACCAAATATGATCATGGGAATATTTTCTATGGAACCCGTAATGGCTTGTTTTTTCAATTTTTCTAGTAAATAACCATATAAAAAAATGAATACATGGGCCGAAGCACTGCCAATTCATAAAGAAAGAGGAGGCTTTTAGCAACTGCTTTGGGCCGGGCTTGAAATTGGGTGGGCTCGGATGCAAGCAAGCGCATCCTTACCAACTGGGATGGGTACCAAATCTCAGGTACGCATCCAAACCACTTGCTTTGGCTCAAAAAAAAAAATCTAATCAACTTGCTTTATCACACGTTTCATCCACCCCGTCAGTGTGAGTATGAATGAGCAAGAAGCAATTAAGCAGCATGATTACAAGAAACATGGACGCAGCTGCAGCTTAAGTATTATTTTTGTGTATTTATAAGACGATATGTTCCTTTTTCTAGAAGAGGGAAAAAGAGGTTCGGGATACCATTTTAATTTACCAAGAACTAGACAATCATGATCCCTCCGTAATTGCTATAGCCTTATCAAATAAAATTCAGCCATCTCGAATTGATACACGTCTCAAACGGTGTAAGGTTTTGATTCAAACTGCTAAAACCATGTGTTTTCTGGTTTCAAACTGACTTTTCCAAAATTCAAAGCACGAGCCTGATCCGGTCCACCGTCATCGTGACATTTGCGCCTAGCTACCACCACCTACCGGCTACCAAGCTCTGCCTCTATTCTCTTCTTCTCGATAGTTCCCCAACTCCCCGATCCCATACCTTCCCTCGCGCCGCCGCGACCTCCTCCTCCTACACCGGCGATCGTCGTTGAGCGATGGGGTGGGCGACGCGGTTCTCCGTGGCGGTGTGCTTCTTCGCCGCGGGCGTCCTCTTCGCGCCCGAGGCCCTCCTCGGCGCCCGCTCCGGTACCGGCGCTATCACCGCCGCCAAGCTGGCTCATCTCATCTCCTTTGCCACCTCATGGGGTGCCGCCCTCTGGGCCACCTTCATCGGCGGCATCATCATGTTCAAGTGAGCTTTCCCCCTCCCGCCCAAAATCCCATCTTTTGTCCCCTCCAATCCAAGAATCATGAATCTTGGGGGAAAAGAACATTTAATCTAGAAATTGACCGATTAATCGATAGATTTGAGTGAGGCCGTTCTGTGTTGTGATGAAATCTTGGGTTTTTGCAGGAACCTGCCCCGGCACCAGTTCGGGAACCTGCAGAGCAAGATGTTCCCGGCCTACTTCACGCTCATCTCCGCCTGCGCTGCCATCTCCGTCGCCGCCTTCGCGTACCTCCACCCGTGGAAGACGGCATCGGCCGTCGAGCGCTACCAGCTCGGGTTCCTGCTCTCCGCGCTCGGCTGCGACCTCTCCAACCTGCTCGTCTTCACCCCGATGACTATCGAGGTGAGCAATCGTCTTATCTTTCCTTGTCCTTAGGAGAGACCACCCTGTTTTGGCGATGACCATGGGATTTAGAAACTGTGATGGTAGTTGTTGATGTACTGCTTGGTACACTGAAGACTTGATATGTGCACAAGCTAGTCAGTTCATCGGCCGTGACGAAAGTAGGAAATTGAGTAATTGTTTGCCTGTTGCAGAATCACTTGGGTAGTAAATAATGTAGATCTGTATGCATCATCATGTAGTTAATGAACCATTGATGAGTTCATTTAGTTCACAAGCTCCAGTTTATATCAAATGATTTCTTTTTATCCGATTTACTAGCAATCTACTTGTATGTATCAGGACATTAGCTGCCTTGTGCTGCCCTATTATAAGTTTGGTTAGCCTTGCCTTGGTTCATATATTGTGCCTAGTGAACAAAGCGGCTTTATTTTTATACCTGTTTATTGGTTCATAAATTCTTCTGTCAAGCCGAATGTAGTGCTGGCTGATGATTGAAAAGCCAAATTTTGATTGATATATTGTGCTTAAATAGATGGCTTTATTTGTTTCATCATAAAGATATATCGTTTACCCAAATATTCCTCGTGTGACATGGTTGCTGTTGCCTGATATGCAGCGGTTTCCTATACAGATTGCTCGAATATTTTGTTTGAATAGCTTACTTTATTAATCGCAAAAAAAAGAATAGCTTACCTTTATATTAATGGTATTCTAAGGTTGCGAGTGTTGTCCTGTATTATTTACTTACAAGGAGTACTCACAAGTGCGCGTATATGGTTTGACATCCCTTGCATATTCTGAGAAGCCTAAGTTATGGCTGGCACAATATTTGAAAAAATTCTTCTTACAAGGAGTACTCACAAGTGCGCGTATATGGTTTGACATCCCTTGCATATTCTGAGAAGCCTAAGTTATGGCTGCCACAATATTGGAAACATTGCTTCAATTATACTACTCCTGTGAAGAAAGTACTGATTTTTGTTGTTTCCAAAAAAAAAGTGTTTTTGTCTATACTGAACAGAAGTCTAATCCATCTTAAACTAGAATCCTTTGATACATAAATAAGCAGTACATGATGGAGATTGGTCGCACAATGTTGCCTGCATTGGCAGGCACTATATGCAACCTTGTTTTAGGCTGTGTTTACCTTCAGCGATCAGTAGATAGTTCAAGCTGTATATATTTTTTTTCCCCCTCGTTCTTGATATGATAATAGGCCTTGAGAACATATGATTAGTCCTGCTTCAAATAGCAGAAGTCAATGCAATGTATATCTGTATAAACATGACAGTAGCACAAAGCATATGTTCTTCCAGCATGAACTAAGAGCACGATATATTGGAAACTGCTCTCAAACTTACTAGAACATGCCCCATTTCCCTGCTGATCTGGAGATCTGCTTCATTTATTTGATTATTCGTTCTTGCAGATGATGAAGAAGAGGCACAAGATCGAGAGGGACCTAAGCATCGGCGAAGAGGTTGGGTGGTCGAAGAACCAAGAGGTGGCGAAAACCAATCCTACCCTTAAGGCGATGAACAAGAAGTTTGGGATGATCCATGGGCTCTCATCTCTAGCCAACATTATGTCGTTCGGCAGTCTGGCCATGCACTCCTGGTACCTTGCCAGCAAGCTTGAGCTGTGAAGGGGGGTAGACGATCGGGTGAATCCATCCGGCAGTGGATCCCATTCGTGCTGTAATCAGGTGTTGAGGGGTCTAAGACAGATTATAATGTAGCGTACAGGACAGGAACTGATTGTAGTTCACAGAAGTCATGTGGAATGTACGCTGCTCGCAAACCAGTTAATCAAGATTAAAATAATTCAGCTGCAGTAACACCACCTGTGTGGTCTTCCTTGTTGACTGGAGTTCGATGAGAAAATTCGAAGGTACTGTCTTGTTGTTTTTTGTGGTGGCGCGGTAGCAAACAAACAATGGCCAGAAGCTGCGGCGCCTCTGAAGCTTAGTCGTGGCTGTGGATGGAAACCAAATGGCCCTTAAGGGCCTGTTTGCTTGCTGCTCTGGCAGGCAGCGCTCTCAGCCACAGGCCTGGGAGAGGTGCCTGAGTCAGGCAGATTCTTCAGTGCTCAAAGCAAACAGGCCCTTAGGAAGAAGCCTCACCTGAAATTGTGATTTACTGATTTTGTGTCTGATTTCATGATTTGTATTTTGATGGCTGTAGCATTACAGTATTCAGGTAATCTTGCCTCCCTCTTCCGGTCTGTTTCGTACCTCTAGCATATACAAAAAAAAAATGAAGCAATTACAGTTCTGTAATGACAATTAGTTTTATGGAAATTACAATCACTTTTTTGTTGTTAAAAAATTGAGGTGAGGTCTACCTCAATCTCACCCAAAACTTGTTACTGCTATCATCCAAACTACCGCTGTGGAGATCTCAAAAAAAAAAAAAGAAGAAAAACTGTGTTTCCTTCACCCATGTCCTCTCCTAGCGTTGGACGAAGCGTATGACCCGACACTTGTTTCAGGTTTTCGCCAACCAAGCATTGTAAGCAATATTTTTGGTGCCAGAAATACAGGTGAACTAAGGGTGTCTGGAGCCAGCGTTGCTCGCTTTTGTAGTGATCGTAGCACACACTTTCTAGGAGCCGTGTGTGTGTGTATGTGTGCGCGTGACACTCAGGCAGAACTACGATAAAAGGAGGTGGTTGATTCATAACATTCCTCGATGATCTGAATCAACACACACAGATGCCCTTTCACTCTGTGTACGCACACCTTTCTCCTGTGTAGCCTCCGGTGCCTTATGAAACCAACAAGAGACAGTGACAACGCCAAGGCAGAATCTCATGTTCTTATGTATGCATTTTTGTTTAATGTTAACCATGGTTTAACCACATCCTCTCATTGCCCCTCATACCCCAAGTGATACCACTCGTGTAATCAGATACCTGGTGGAGTGACGAGGAAAGCTACTAACGGTCCGCAGTTTTTTTTTTCTTTTTGCGAATTAACGGTTTGCAGGTGCTACTACTGCTTCCAAGAAAATAATGACTTGCACAAAACTTTGTTTTTCCGTGTATTCCAATTACAAACCACAGGAGGAATAGAACCCTCGTCATGGTTGGAACTTGAAGGTCTAGATGGCCGAGTTCTCTTCCTTTGCGCGAGGATGTTCTAGGTCTTTTGATGACCTGCCGCACAACCGCGACATTCCAGCTGGGAGTATATACTTTTTAGATGACACTAGGCTTTATGGATTAGTGAGTGGCAACCAGCAGAACAACATCGACATTGGTGTTTACTACATGGGTGAACAAGGCCAGCACCTCACCATAATCATAATCTATGCTCCCGAATTTATGGCCAACAAATTTATGTGGTGACGGAAAATCAAGCTATTCGAGCGTCTGCAGTAGTAAAAGACCTATGGTGGGAAGAAATCTGCTGCTGATCAGAGGGGCATAAAACCCAAAGGTTGTCTGTGGCACTTCATACATGAACCAGAGTCCAACCGCAACCTTCCTCCGATATGGTTTGCTAAATGAGTCTACAATGATGCAGCCTCCAAATAAAAGATATGAGTTTCGTGGACAACTGATAAAAGCATATTGAGTAGAATCAAAATTTCATTGCGATGATATGCTGTATATCAAAAAGTATATGATTTATCCACTATGAGCTGAATGCAATTGCTCCTTCTCAAATGATTGTTGCGTAGGACTTGTGTGTGTGTGTGTGTGTGTGTGTGTGTGTGTGTGACACTCAACCAGATGTCTCCATTGTTCTCTCAACTGCACCACAGGACGCCCCTACTCACTGGCAGCAGGTGATTGTTTTCAGTTTTCTACAGAACCATATTGATTTTTGTTTATATTTTGGTACATATGGTTTGATTAACATATCAACTACACCTGATTGTGATTTCTCCCTTTTTTTTCAGACCCTGTTGCACATATTTGAGCCTATAGAACTAAACAAAGACCAGAACATCAAAGGTTCTGTTACCATATCTCAGAGTCAGCAACACGCCCGCTTCCTAAATATGTCTTAAATATTTGTGAGTCTCCTAGAGCTGGTGATACTTGTTCTCTTTTCTTCTGCCATATGCAAGCTTGATATAAGCCTGAATTCAACACGCCTTTTGCAGTACTGGAGAGCAATGGTATGTCAAAGAATCCGTGATGCGATAATGTGGGCATACTTTAACAGTGCAACATTTCCCTAATTAGACTCATAACAAGAGTTATGTTCTACTGAGTTCATGTTTGTATGTGTTCATGCCCATCGAAAAAGAACAATCAGCAACAACTGCACAAACGTATTCCGATCTGCTTTACTCGGTAGGCCCGGTCCTCCTAGGAAATCCTTCACCATCCTATGAAATCACCAAGGGACAGTGACAAGGCACAATAGCAGAATTCTCATGTTCATCAAATATGAATTTTTATCTCTTAACATTTTATCATGGTTCAAAAACACAGGCTATCTTAAGAGCACGCAGTACATATGATCCTTATTTGTACTTTTATATGACCAAATGCTTAGCTTCGCTGCCTTTTATGGTTTTGCTTTTGTGAGAAATTATGCCATGGCTTGGCATTTGTGATGAATAATTAACATTAAGTTGAGTTGGAGTTTGAGTTAAAATTAATGACATATTTGGAGGATCACATAAACATGTATATCGATTGCTGGTTATTGCATATCACTAACTGGGGTTGGTGAAGGTGTTGGAGAAATATATTAGAGGAGAAGGAATATGTTTCCTTGTCTCATTTTATGCAGTTCAATGGAGTAAACTTGATGGTCAATGAAAGGAGGGTCGAGACTAAGTTAAGGCTTAGGGCTAGGTGATCGAGGCCAAGAGAGGTAAATTGTAATCCACATTGTACACATGGAAACATCTAGAAGCACATATGCAAATGAAAGTGCAGATTTGAAACGCATGCTAGTCATCATTTTAGCAAAACTACGATGGTGGCTAGTGATGTAATGTAAGTTTTGATAAAGAAGCCTGTGAGGAGGTGAAGCTACACTGTGAAAGTCTTCGAGCAATGGACAAAAAATTTGGCAAAACACACTTAAATCTAACTTTTTCCCCGGTATTTAAGCGTCCTAAACCTTTTTAGGATTTCTTCACCTCTTATAATGATTCTTGTTGGAATAGCTTCTTCATTTCGAGATCTGAATTCTCGCATTCATATATAGTTTCTCAACTTAATTAAGATTGTCTCTATTTCCTTACATTATACACATCTTGTATATGTCAAAATTATTCATTTTACATAGTTCGGATGAAATGTATGCGATCTATATATTTTAGGTTGAAATTTGTGTGTTCTACACATTTTCTCCTTTTTAATTGACATGGCAGAGAAGGAGGCTAGCTCAAGAAGAAGCATTTTACAGTTTACATGCCAAACCTCTTGTCCACCACCAACATTGTTTTAGAACGCAGGCCACCTAGTTGCCTGGCCCAAGTAGGGACTAGACCTATGTAGGAACCACTTGCGGCACTTCTTCATTGGGTAAATCATGTTCTTTGGAGATCTAATTGCACGATGCCGTTTAGTTTATTGTTTTGTGACAACATAGAGGAGTGTAATCACAAAATAACTCAAAGATGCACAATAAAGTACCACAAAGCCTCAGAATGGGGTTGCAATATACCCAAACATTTTGCATATGTAATCGCCTATATAAACTTATATATGACTAAACATTTCAATTGTTTGCGCGCATTTTCTAAGATGTTCTTCTCCAACTGAAATGCATCTCTAAATGATTTGTACAAGATGAGGATACATAAAAGAAAAATAGAAAAATGTGTCGGGGCCACATATATGTCATGGTTGTTCTGATGATTGACAAACTCCTGGAAGAATGTTCCACTAATGGTGTATGAATACTATAATAAAGATATTGTTGATTCCTTCCTATATGTTGTCAAACTTAATTATGGCTTTAAGATACTCTTGTTTGTGCAATCACATGCTTGGCACAAGTGGGCTCTTCATCTTCTTTTGTGCATATTAGTTGGGTCCCCTAAAACCTATATACTCCACACTAATGGAGTACTAATTAAGATTGTAAGTTCTGCATCTTCTCAATGACGGTATTTAGCTGCCCATAGTTTCAAAATGCTAATAAAACCTATTAATTTATAAAATTAGTTCTATTTCATAATAGTATTTTCTACTTCTTTGGTGTTTCCAAAACAGGTTACTGTAAAAGATCTTCGCAAAAAAAAGGTTACTGTAAAAGAGACCTGCGATAAAGAAGAAATAATAGTTCAGCTTCTTTCAAAATTCCTTATTGTGGACGGTTCCTGAACACGTGCCGCTTGAACAAAAGAAAGCAAAACGTGCGTTTTATAAGCTTGCTATATCACAGACATCGTCATGATACAAAGCATGCAGCTCAACGACAGGCAGCTTCTTTCCCAGTCAAAAGAGGCCACCGGTCTTCAGGTAAAACCGCCTACTAGACAAGCATCATCAACCGGCTGTTGGATAATACAATCATCGAGGTACGTACCATCATTTGGTTGGCCATTCTGCATGCTAATCCCTGCCGGTGATTTGGAAATGTATTTTTCCTGATATGATATTTTGAATGGCAAGAGTTGTATGTAACATGTTAGGAACGTGAGAATTTTGCATGGGATAGTTTTTTTTTTTCTTGCGGTGGATGAGATAGTTTGTTAGTGACCGGAAACACCTCAAGTGAGTATCATCTCAATGTTTGCTAGTACAAATCTTGTTCTGTGGCAACAATTTGTTCGCTAATAAAACCCTTGTGCAACAATTTGCATTTTCGTTTAGAATTTGAAGGGATCCGAAAGCCCTCCCGCATAGTCACACATATGCTACACGGCTCATGCGCCATCAGCCCATCATCCATAGATTCACAGATATGAGATCTTTGCTATTTTGCTCATCTCTTCGGCGGGTTTTGTTGTAATACCCACCCAACATTGAGCTTCGATATAATGTCCATGACTACATTACCTCAACATATATGGCTCAGGCTACCCAATTTTTCTTCTTGGATTGGATAGCACTAATTCATGCCCCTCAGAGGGCACAGGGCACAACCCACAAAGCACAAGGATGAGACAGGAACAGTAACAATATTTTTTAAAATGCAGAAGCTCATGCTTCCTACAGTTACTTATGTTTAGAAATCAGAATAAAGTTGCAGTACCACTGTTCCTCGCCACATTTTATTTTGAAAACAACTGGAAAAAATCACATGTTGAGAAAAAGAAAGAAAATCTTCTCTGCGGTGCGCGCAGCAGAAATCTCCCCAGTGCATATTGATGCTACTATTCACCAAGCTTTGCTCATGCCTTTGCTACATTACTCCACAATCGAAACGTGCTGTTGTTAGTCCCAGCTGCATACTACAACCATCACGAAAGCTTGCTAGGAGAAGCATCTCATCATTCTCTGCAACAATTAGCACAACAAAAGATCAGCAAACAAACATTGCAGCCTGCTGCTTCGGTTAACTCACCTGGTGCTATGATTCTGTCTTGGAAGTTTCTGAACCCAATAAGCAGCAGGATAAAAAAGAACTGTCCTGTCAGCTGCCCCTGTCCTCCCAATGCTGGGGTAGTTAGCAACAACATTAGTACATTACCACTTGTATGCTCATATCAGGCCGGTATCTGCTGGAAGATGTCAGTTTCTGGAGTGACTCGCCAACCAGAAAATTTGCATCTTTCATCATCTACTATATGTTAAACGAAGCAGAAGCAGATAGCATGAAAGAAACAGAGGAAGCAGTCCAGGGACTACTGAAGGAAACAGGGGAATTCCGTTCTCGAAAAAAAGGAAACAGGAGAATCTTCACACGAGATTCTTCAGTGTGTTCGGCAGGCTGCAATTGCGGCTGTAGCTGCACTGCAGAAACAATATAGCGGCTGCAGAAGAAATAACTGAAACACTGCAGCAGCTGCTTTAGCAGCGAGGCGAACAGAGCTGCTTCTTTTGCACTAGCATATTGTTTATAGCTTGCCAGAACGTAATACATGAGGTTCTTATGGGTGACTTGCTTGACACTTCAACTCTTCTATGTCAGGTTCATCTGGTTATAGTGATACCTCATGCAGTCATTCTCCCGTGAGAACAAAGACTGCGGTATCTGGACACATGTTGTTTGATTTGAATGTAGCCCAGGAAAATGATTGTAATATTTTCCCTGGTCCCTCAAAAGCTCCCTGTTCTCTTTTGGATAGTTCAGCTACAAGAAGCACTGGAGGCTGTTGCAAAAATTCGAACAAAACATTCCACCAGGGAAGCGAGTCCAGCATTGGTTCATCAAAAGGATCCTCTGTCACAGTTGGTACGGCCACCATCTCTGCTTCAGATGGTGCAAGGGAAGTGATGGCTGCAGGTTTATTTTGTGATCCTCAGAGTAGCATGCCTTTCAGTGTGAAAACCTCGAAATACAATGCTCTTCTCAAAGGAAATATGGATCATCAACAAACACTAGATAAGAATTCTGGATTAGATGCTGAGGGCTGTATGGAAATACCACAGATATCCTCAGTCACTTGCAATGGTGGAAATAATTCTTCTTCAGGCATATATAAACTGGGAGACAACCAAGCAGCTAATTTAACAGGACAAGTACCTGTTGCTGGGCATAGGGAGCCCCAAGAGGACATTATAACAGTAATATCTGATACTGAAATGGAAGTCTTTGACTTAAACGTAGCGGTTGAGAGCATTGATCTGCCATCAAAGGCAGCAGGCGATTGTAGAGGAAAGCATGTAAATAATACTGGAAGCGAAGAAAACTCTTCCAACCATTATTTCACTCAGAACCAGGGTCAACGAAACATCTCCTTGGTTGAATGTCTAACTAGTACAAGCCATCACTTGACTCAGGCTGATGAGGATGTACAGTCTCCTGCTTCTGAAATTGCAATTAACAGGTCTGTTTTGATCCCGAAAACCCCTCAAGGTCGCGACAGTGCTTGTCCAAGATTGAGATCATCAAGTAACAGAGTAGTAATTCAGCTTGAAACTGTGTGCATTCATCAAGCGGAGCTGGGAGAGGACGAAAGAAGTGTTGCTAAAGCTGCTGAGACACTTGTTTCCATATTTGCGGCCAATTCTGCATGTGCGACAGACAGCCATGGAAGCAACAGTCAAACAGATGCTCATGACGGGAACCACAAACCTCTGATTTCACTGAATTCTTTCGAAGAAAATGTATTGGGCCTAGAGGAATTGAAAGATGATGGGGAATCAATCCCAGTGAGGCCACCTGACAAGGATGGGCCGTCCTGTGGGATTAAGCTGAAGAGAGGGAGGGGACTGAGAGATTTCCAAAGGGAAATATTACCTGGGCTCGTCACTCTGGCAAGGCACGAGATATGTGATGACTTGCATGCAATAGGGTACGAAATCAGAAAAACTCGGTCGAGGAGAGGCTTCGGTGATCAAGGTACCCCTCCAACGCGAACAAGACTGCCTAGGCGTTGTTCTATAGCGTGAAACCGATGAACGTTGTTGACAGTCACACTGACTGAGATGGTGTTGTATCTCACATTTCGCAGCTGCTACAAGCAGTGCTAAGAAACAAGATAAGATGGAGTTAGCTCTAACTAGCTCCCCCTTGTGAATAGTTCTACGCGCAGTGCTGAGATCAAGAAATGCGGAATTGGCTCTGAGTAGTTTTGTAAATATTGCTGTGTACTAAGTATAGCCGGAAACCTAGGGTGTCACTAGGCATCTGACTGGAGAGATTCGCCCAACTTATCGCCAAGCTTGAAGGCAATGTTGAAAAGCATTCGATGGTGTTTTAGCAGCTGCATGTTTGAGTGTAGCAGCTGGTGGTAAAGCTAACCTCTTGTTTTTCCTTTTGTCGTCATTCATGTACCAATTAAACCTGGGATCTGCGATGAATGGATCCATAGAATTGAATAAGGTTTGGCTGTGTGTGTATAACGCATATGTACACCTTTTACTTGAGGGTTGTCATTCAGGTGGCCGTATGCTTGCGAAGCACACGTCTAAATCGTTGGCGTGGAAGCGGATTACACTGAAGTACTGACAGACAAGTATTGTGATGCTTCAGTTGGCTCGGTACAACCGTAAGTACAGAAGCCGTGACTGGTAAATGGTAACGATAACTCATAACAGGAAAAAATTGTGCAGTGATAGATGCCTACCGATGCTGCTGTTGCCGAGGCTATCTCGTTTCAGTTTACATCATGCCTGCATCCGATGCAAATCGCTGGTGAGTTGTGCAGAGGAGCATGTAGGAGAATCGATTTGGTGTTGCAAAGGTTAACAGCTAATGTCTGAATTCTCTGTCTAAAGGAGGGGTCTTCTGGGTCTTCTGCTGAAATGAGCCTGCGGCAGTCTATGCAATTGGATCTCATCAACACCTGGTATCGCAATGTTGCTACAGTAGCTGCTGAAAGAATGCAACCCACAGCATCCTTAGATTATAAAAACAAAAGTGACAAGTCAAAATAGGTGGTGAACGATAGTGGTGTTTACAGCTCAACTGGCACATCTTTTCCTTCCCTCTCTACTTTCATCATGGATTTACTACTTGCTTTTGAGGAAGTGATTAACTACTTGTTTGATGTACTTGCACACTAGTCCTGTCAGCCAAAATGATTACAGTATGAAGCTTTGGTGATACCATTCCAGGAGTGCCGTGGCGCACTGAACTCGACTGTGCAAAAAAGTAGCGGGAAAAAAATGAGACCAGGGGTCTTACGTCCTTCTGAAGTTTTATTAAGAAGAAAAGGCCCATCAAAATCTGCTGGGTTGGGCCTCACCGGTGCACACGGGCAAGTCACTTGCAATGGTGGAAATAATTCTTCTTCAGGCAACCGCCCACTGCTGTGTTTTAATTGCATTACTCATCACTCTAAATTATCCACCTCCACGTTTTGCACTGTAATTAAATCCAGATTTTCACATGCCATGACCAAATATATGTAAAGATGAAGCTTTCCAGACCAAAAATGGCAGCTAAACATCACAGCCTCTACTAGAAACGGTCGTGGCAGTGCCCAATAAAAATGAACAAAATGGATCCTAATAACAAGATCAAAATAAAGCTAAATAGGAAAAAAGAACACCTTTGAACAGGAAATTGAATGTATCACGTCCCCAGCATTGCCGCCAACCACAGAAAATCAACAAGTCACCAGCTAAGAGAACTTCTTTCAGGAGCCAAACACTTACATTACATCACCATAAGATTACAAACAGAGATCAAACGGCTCACTGATCCCTTTTCTATACAACACAAAAGTCAAACCATTTTTTCAGTTTCCTCGCAAAAAAAAAACCATTTTTCAGTTCACAGCTTCTTACCATTACAATACTGTACTTAGCTACTCGCTTAAAACTACACTAAGCCACAAACAGAGGAGAGCTCCAAGAACGGGCAGCTCAAGGAGGAGGAAGGAGAGGAGGGAGTCATTGGAGCCCCTCACGCCCTGTACTTCGCGACGGCGGCGGCGGCAGCGAGGCCGTGCATGGCGCCGTAGCCCCGGGGGCTTAGCCCGAGGCAGCCAAGGAGCAGGCCCTGTCTGTACGGCAGGAACGTGCGCCGCCGCATCTCCTCCGCCTCGGCCCGCCGCGCCTTCCCCTTTGGCCCCGGCGGCGGTAGAGGGGAATGCGGCGGCGGGTGGTGCTTGCCGCCGCCGCCGTCGGACTTGCTCCGGTGGAGGAGGTCCTTCAAGAACCGCCACCGGCGGG
>LAPY01000613.1:53446-65498 GCA_000970635.1 Eragrostis tef
GGGCGGGCGCCCAGCCATGGGCGGCGCGGCGGCTAGAGGAGGGAGGGAGGGAGAGAGAAGAGAGGAGGTTGTGATACCATGCTAGATGGAATTGTTTACTGTTCATATCCAAACCCTAGAAGGACATGCTAAATAGCTACAAGGGCCTTTAGATGGGCCAAATAACCCCTGGGCCTCTATACTCTAACACACAGTTACTTCCTTGAGTATTGTGTTAGATCTCATTTTTAATACAATATATTGAAAATGCTTGGCATAACTAGCCCTCACTCTGTTGCTGGCTATAATGGACACCATTGTGTTCTGCTTTTCTCAAAGCTGCTCATATCAACCAGTTTATGAGGCTCATATTTGTTTCATGATTTTAGAATTGTAGCATTACATGTTCTTGTGGCGCATGCATGTGGACTACTTGATAGATGCTTTCTTTGCAGAACGTGATGAACTCAAAAAGGATATTGAGCAGTTATGTATGCAACAAGCTGGACCTGGCTATATTTCTGTTGCAACCCGAATGCTTTCTCAGAGGTGCTTCCATATGTAATTTTATATTTCACATTTATTCACTATAATGCGTGGAAAACAATATTTTTATTGTAATTTTCAGGACAGCAGCTTTGGAACAGGATATTGAGAACCTACAGAAGAAGTTAAGTGGTTGCTTAAGAGAGAACCAAAATTTGCAAGAGGAGCTTTCTGAGGCTTATCGAGTTAAGGTGTGCTGCTTCCTTCCTCTACTGTCATTTCTAGATGCCCTTTCTGCTGTCCTCTCATTTGTTTGTTTACTTAATTTTCAGAGCCAGCTTGCTGAGTTACATGGTGCTGAGCTATCAAAGGTTTCGCACTTTGACTTAGGCCCTGTTTGTTTTAGCTTTTGCTCTTCAAAAGCTGGTTTCTATATTCTGTCTTTATGGATTACTTTGACTTAGGCCCTGTTTGTTTGAGCTTTTGCTCTTCAAAAGCTGGATTTAGAGGCTATTTCTATATTCTGTTTTTATGGATTTGCTTTGAGTGAATGAAATCTGTAGTTTGCGCAACGCCACTTAGAACAGCATCCCTTAAAAGCTAATAAAAGCTCCTCGATACATGCTTCTGTCTTTTCATGCAACTGTAGCTTTTAGCTTTTCAAAAGCCACATTCAAAAGGAAGCTGTTTGTTCCATCTTCTGGCTTTTACAGAAGCAAGGAAGAAGGGACTTTGCCATTTTGTGCTACTAGTACACTTTGATTTTTGTCCTAAATGAACACTTTTGAGTTGCAAATACTGATCCTGTGCTGGTCCTCCACCATTATCCATAGACCATAGAAAAGATTATAAGTTGTGAGTGTATGGTTATTCTTTTTTTTTATATGGTGGGGCCCCTCCCGCGTCCTCATTTCATTTCTCAATAAACTTCATTGAGATTTTCTGTTGAAGTATCAGATGAACAAGTAAGTCACGCAATCAACTGAGTATCCTTGCCTATAACAATGCAGAACAAGGATCTTGAAAAGCAAATTAGGTTTTTCCAGAGCAGTGTTGCTCAAGCATTTGCTGAACGGGACAATTCTCTAATGGAGGTTTGTTTCATTCATGTATTAAGTCAGTTCTATACCTTAAATATTATGCTGTATGCATGACTTTATTTTACTGTTCGGAATCACATATTATTTTGTTCAAATTTGTAGTGTGAGAAAGCGAAAGAGCGTGAAGAGGCTGTGTTAAGAAAGTTTGATGATTTTGAGGAAAGGTATATTGCATAGCTGTTCGCTGGTAGATGAGATTTGTTTCTACAAGTTAGTGACATGGAGTAGAGGACATTTCATATTGGATGAGTGGATTTATAGGACGATTAGGTTTTGTCAAAGTATCACGCCTATCAGTACATATTCTGGATTTTGTCCATTTTTGGGCTTACAATAAAGTGTCTAATGTACCTATCAGTGAGTGATGGGGCATATTGCATACGCTCACCTGCAACTTACAAGAATGACCTTTGTTGGAACTGAAACTGTGCCTTTGAATGTGTGAGAGCAAGTGGTCTGTGCTATGTAGCGATCTGATTTGGGCTTTGGTCTTCATCTTTCATTAGTTGTCAACATTATTCTAGAGTTAGGGATTTTCAGCTTCATTACACTGATATGGCTTGGGTGTCTGGATCGGAGAGGCGAGAGTAGAGGTAAGCGAGACTGTGGATTAGAATTTAGAACGATGTGGGTATTGGGATTGGAATGGTGAGTTGTTCTGTTCACACACGCAGCAAACCAATCCAATTGCTAAACAAACCGAACTCAATTAACTAAGCTGATTCTCCTCCCGTGCATGCGACCAAGGCGGTTTTGACGTCCTTAGCCACTTTCAGGTGCCTGTGTTGTGGCTCCTTTCTTTCCTCTGCGCTGGTACTTACTGCCAACAAAATAGTCCACAAGAAAATAGAATCTCGTGGCTGCTAGGCATTTTATTTTAGGTTCATTGTGTCATATGAATTAAAATTATGTGTAAATTGTTCACTGAATGAAGGCATGCACTGTGTTTTCCTTCTGTGCATTTCTGTTATGCTAATGATAACATCAGACATGTATTCAATACACGGTTTTGGGAAAGTAGTTGTTATATGCTAATAACACTGAAAGATTTGTTCTGTATGCTCTATGATAAAGACAAATTTGAAGATGCGATAGTTATGTTTATGTTTCGAATGTTCTCATCTGTAATCATCAGGATGTGCTTTGTTTGCTTGTATATTTATTTCTGAGTTGTGTGTGTGTTTTTTTTTGTGGTTGTATAAAAAAACTTGGCCCACCCAGGGAAAGACCTCCGGCCTCTGGGGTGTTTTGTCTACGAGAGAGATGGTACGTCACTGGACTTAGGTAGGGTCCCGAAAGCCAATAGGGTGGAGCCACCCACTCTGGATCAGACCTTAACCAGTGCTTTGAGGTTCCTGCCCATACACAAGAGCCCATCCTCTACAGCTCCATAGGTGGGGTCTTAGCCCATGCATTTTGAGAGAACCAGCGAGTGACTTTTTTTATTTACACAAACCAGAGTTTAAACTCTGGTTGGTAGTCTACTAACTGGAGGACTTACCATCACACTGTTGGCTTGTTTGCCTTATGTGGTTATATAACTCAGTCTTTCCACATTTATTAGTCCTTGAAATGATTGTTTTTTTTTTGTTGAGACGTTCAATTTTTTCTAAGAGATTTTTGTTGCAATTTTATTTATAGCTTTGTTTGTTCTCACATCGAGCAATAGATGATGTAATGACAACATGAAGTTTCATAGTCCATTTGTTTTTTTTCTTATATTTAGCATGCAAGTTTTAGATAAATGCAAAAGCATCACGGTTATTACTGATTGGCAGGACACGAGAATATCAATCTGCAATTGATGACCAGAAACGCTTAAATGATGGTTTGCAGAAGGAGCTGACAGAACTGAAGGCGCAGACTGAATCTTCCTTGAAAGTAAGTATATTAGTGCACTGCCAATATTATTATAAGTTTATAACTTTAGAAGGAATTTGGGCAGTGTCACCTAATAGTAACTAAAACTATTCTGCAGTGGTGGAAACTCTGCAAAATATCTGTTATAAGTTTCTAGTAGTTACTTATTACAAATGTCACATCTTTGGTTGTCCTAAGATTGTTATGAATTTCGTCAGAATAATTTCTTTAACAAAGTTTTCTCTGTACCTTTTTGGCACAATGTTATGTAGATGATAGGGAAGTTAAACAAAATATCATGATATAGTTATTACCTATTTCTTTTTGCATATGCCTATTGGTATGTTTCCGAAAACTGCTATATTGTTTCCACAATGTACTTGTCTACGTGGTTATGAAGGATCAAACAGGATATGGTGCTATGCAATATTGTAACCTTAATGAACTCCTGAGCCTTAATGAACATTGAGCTACATGATTTTTTGTTTTCTGACAGAGATCTTAAGACCACAATAATAGAGATACTGTTGAAATTCATCATGCACTTACACTCTAGTGTCACTAAGTTTGATATGTATTTAATGCTTTGTAATACCCCATTTTACACCTGTTATTGCCGCTTCACCATTGGGAAACTGATATTGGTTCTCTTTCAGGTTGTTCTAAAATTTTACGAACTTCGTTGCAGGGACTTTGAATGTCCTTTAAACATTTCTTTTGAAGAGAAGTGTTCCATTCTTCTAGATGACTCGGCTGAAACATGGAGTTTTAGTTCTGATGGCGGGGCCTCAACATTGAAGTACATTGTAAACCTTGAGCCCTTTATCTATTCTAATAAAGAATTTGTATTTTGGTTCCTTCATTCATCACGCACAATACATATGTTTTGACACTATTGAACTTAATAATCCATTGTTATAAAATGTATACCGGTTTAATTTCTTCAGTTTTATTGTGGGAACCTTCCACATAATAGGGAATGATGAAACATAATGTCAATTATTTTTATTGTTAATCCTTTTGCAAAAGTAATTTTGGCAGTTATGATTTCATTCCAGGTTTCTCATGCATGCTGCACAATATTTATTGGTGATGCGCATGATTTTAGTGTTAATTTCCCTATTTCTCCTATATGCTAAGTTCTATGTCAATTGAGGTTGTCATGTTCTCTTTGACCAAATTGCGCGTTGCTTGCAGTAATACAACGTGACCTGACAGACCCTGTTTTGACATCTAGCTAATGTTGGTTTTGCATGAGAGATTTTCCCTGTAATGGAGATTTACTTTTTTTTTTCTTCTTTGTAGACATCTCTAGAACAGGAGAAGGATTCACTTAAAGCTAAAATAGCTAAGCTGCAAAGCAATTTAAGGATGGTAAGATGAGCTTGGGAAATGTTTAGACTAATACAGCTGTATCAGAAAAGCAACTATCTGTTTACTGTAAAATATGATTCTTGGATGTGCAGGGCCTTGAAATTGAACAACATTTGCAAAGAAATGCACGAATATTAGAGAAACGGCAGGTACTGTTCTGGTATATTATATTGCTCTTTCTCATGTGAATTTTAATTTGCTTATTTCACCTACAGGCAATGTATAATGTTTTTTTGAGAAGTGGATTGTCAGAGCTTAAAAGGTTCTACCAAGATCAGTTGACTGAAATAATGAAAATACTGGAAGAAGAATCCTCATGGCTAAGCATAATTGTTGCAGAGATTCAAGAAAAATTAAGTAAAATTTGCATGAGCCCTGAAAACAGTGAGAACCCTGTCGACAAGTTACAGTGCTGTGACAGCAGTTGTAAGGATGTGCATGTTACTACAGATATTGAACCTAACACTGTCACAATCCCAAAGGTTTGTTTCCCTAAAAAATCACCTTTACTAGCTATGTTTATGCTCAGTCTGTAATGATCTTTCTAATTACATTAATCTAAATACAAATGTGTTTCTCTTTATGCCATGATGGACAAACAAATCCCCTTATTTCCTTTTGATTTTTAATTACTCATGATAAGATAGAAGGGTAACAACATTAGTTCAAGGCATCGACCAAACCTAAGATGTTACCCAGATCAAGTGGCCACATTAGCTATCTTTGCAGTCTCTTCCCATTCTAGCTCCCCTATCCACAATCTATCCTTCCGCCCTTCTTATATGGTTTTCATTCAAATGAGAATCAACTTTCACTGTAGTACCAATGTGAAACATCATTCCCTCTAGTTATATTGATGTGGAACAACATTCACGACAGCTACAAAATTGTTCTAAATGGGAGCAAACATATGTAATATCATGTATGAGCACCGCAGATTTAGCTTTGTAAAAAATGATAAGTGCTTACGTTGTATTTAACGTGTAATTCTGATATATACCTTATGTGTTTTACTTTTTATATTGTTATGAAACACTTATTTGATGGATGGTTACTGTTTCTTCTGATTCCATGTGCTGCAGGGTGACTCTCCTGCTGTTTCAAATTCTATGTCACTTGATGAATCTAAAGCACTTGCACAAGCTTTGCGGGAGAAGGTACAGCTTCACTCCAGTGTTCTTTATTTTGATCTTTGTTAGAGTTAGTAATATAACATCACGCTTTGTGTACGATGCAGATGGAAGTACTTATGCTCTTCTCACAGGAACAAGAAAGATACCTATTCGAAAAACAGAGAAATCAGATAATTATTGATGATCTTCAGAAAAACTTATCTCAGGTTGTACCTCTACACTTTCTTGTATAATTAGTTTCAGTTTATAGATTTTGAATGTTACATCTATTCTTTTTTTTTCTTTTTCGTTAGTACAAAGATAGTTTTTTTCGTCTGACATTTCTATGAGGTTTATGCTTTTAACTTTGGAAAAATACATTTTCTTACCCTTTTACTGCTGGCTGTTGGAAAGGAAAACCGAACCATGTGATTCTTTTCTGAAGTTATGGACTATATGACTGGACTTTTTCTTGAATATCGATTTCACTAAGAAAATCATTGAAGTTTTCAATATTATCCTAACTACACTATTTACTCTGGTGATTTACAAGATTACCTTCATTTGTTGATGGAGTAATTAGTAGAGCTAGTCTATTAGCACATGACATGTTTGTAGCCAGTTGGAGATGTTTTTTATTCCTTTTGGTTTTTGCACATTTGCACTTGTGCGATGCTGATGTGTTTCTTCGCTATTATTTACCTTTTGTATACAGGTTAAAGATGAAAAGGTGAAGGTTCTTATGGAATTAGCAAAAGTGAAAGAAGAATGTATGTTGTTAAAGGGGTAAGCAATTTGATAACAAATTATTTTTAAAGGGATGACTTTTGTATTAAAAGCTTGGCACTTACCAAATAGAGGTGACTCTTGAAAATAAGAAACTTTTAAATCATATGATATTGCATCAAATTTGGCTCATCTGTAATTCCTCTAGTTGAGATGGATCTTGGCATTCCCATGTCCAACTTGGTGTTACACATAGGCACAGCTCTCCTAGAAATATCTGTGCATTAGAAGCAAACATGTAGACACTGGATATATTTGTCCAGGGTCCTGAAAACATATGTTGTGGACTCTCATTGGCTGTGTCTACCAACGCCCTAAGAATATCGCAACCGAAAGTGACTAGGTGGCTAGCGTGATCAACAAGATGGTCGAGGAGCAACTTGGATAAGTTCAGGTTGTTAGTAATTGGTTAGTTCAGATTCTATTGTTTGTTTGTCAGTTTGTGTGGTGCCGCCTAGTGTATAGACTGCCGAGTCATTCCGATGTACTAATCATCGATAAAGAAGAATAAAGCTCCTCCAGAGAGGTTCTTCTCAATCTTGGCGGGAACACAGCCTCGTCTGGCAAGGAGGGCAGCACCTCGCCTCCTTCCCAATCTTGATGTCCCTTGCATTCACTTCCTGCTCACCACCTCTTCCTATACTCTGCTCTCCATCCTCACATATGGCCATGCCGTATCATATATATGTAGGAATCGTTTTTATGTATATTTGTTATTATAAATTATTGTCTTTTCTGCTAGCAGCTCTGCAGTGAAGGAAGGTCATGGTATTAGTGATTCTCTGAAAGTCGTTCCTGGGCATGACCAACAAGGGATGTTAAAGACTATGCTGAAAAGAACTTCTTTAAGTCACTGGATAAGAAAAGATACCTCTAATATTAGCTCTGGTGGAAATGATCATGCAGTTTGCAAAGAGCACTCAGTAGATGTTGCAAGGTTTGTGAAAAGAAACTTTTTAGTTTTACTTGCTCATTGTTCCATTTCTGTTTTTTGACTCAGCTTCCACCACATCTTTCTTATTGCGATATGAAACTTAATAAATGTTTGTTCTTAAAAGTTTGTAGACCAATATTCATATCATTTCCACCACATTTCTTGTTGTGATATGAAACTTTAATAAATGTTTGTTAATTAAAGACTATGTTGAAAAGAACTTCTTTAAGTCACTGGATAAGAAAAGATACCTCTAATATTAGCTCTGGTGGAAATGATCATGCAGTTTGCAAAGAGCACTCAGTAGATGTTGCAAGGTTTGTGAAAAGAAACTTTTTAGTTTTACTTGCTCATTGTTCCATTTCTGTTTTTTGACTCAGCTTCCACCACATCTTTCTTATTGCGATATGAAACTTAATAAATGTTTGTTCTTAAAAGTTTGTAGACCAATATTCATATCATTTCCACCACATTTCTTGTTGTGATATGAAACTTTAATAAATGTTTGTTATTGAAGTTTGTATACAAATATTCATATCATCTCCAAAAGGATGACTCTTTTTTGTCAATGCTAAAAAGTTCGACTGCATAGATTCGCATGTTATATTTTGTTCAGTTGGCCCTGAGGGCCTGTTTGGAAGATGGGGACTTCTCTAGGAATTTCACGGAGTCGGTTCAAATTTGAAGTATATCCTTAAGGATATTGAACCCTGTGACCACGATCTAAACATGCCCTAAATGTGGATTGCCTCTTGCCTTTTCTTCGTCTTAAAAGCTTCACACAGAAGTTTCACTTGTTATTTTTTTTTAATTAGACCATGTAGAGGCATCTTAAAATGTTTCCGGATGATGTAGGATGAACATTTAGAAATCCAGCATGACATGTATTTTCTTTGACCACATATTTCTGGAATGATGATTTTTTTTTCATGTTACTCTATCGCAGATTAAAAGTTGAAAATGCTACTCTTCTGGAAAGTGTTGCTACTGTAGAACGTCTTACTTCTTCAGTGCAGAGGCTGCATATTGTGCTTCTGAAGGTATATCTGTTGCTCCCTTTCTTTTTTAAAAAAAAAAATGGTATCCTTAGAAAGAGAAGGATTATCAATAAATCTAAGCAAGAATTAAGAAGGCAAAGTCCTTTCTCTGCTGTGGGCTTAGGCCCTCGGCTGGCAATTGCTGACCATCTTTTCCACCACGGAAAAGCAAAGCCATATCATTTGTTAGCTAGGAACGACTGTATTTGAGTTTTGACATCCATTCACATATACTACGGTGATAGCGGTACCGTGATATGGCTAGTCACAATAATGAGTATATTCATTCCTCATTGCTCACATGGAATGAAGGTGTGAAAATCACCACATACTTTCATTTATTGCTATGTAATTCTGCGAAAGTACGTATATGTAAATGGAATTTTCAGCACCACTGTGAGGCCTTTGTATGCTACGAGATCTGCAAATTTGATGCATTAGTATTTAGTACTACTTGTGGCCAAGTTCAGCATGTGTATGGGTCGTCCAACTATTTGGGGGAACATAGATTGATGGGTAGCCCACGGTTAGATGCAGACATGCAGTCATAAAGTGATAATGAATGTAGACACAGGTTATCCCTGTCCAAGCCGTTAGAAGTTGGCTCCCAGTGAACTATGGGCATTCTTGAAAAAGACATAGGTGGATGAGATGGTTGCAATATGGAGATGCAAGTGAAATACGTATTTGTGCCTAAAATCAAGCACTTCCGATCAAATAACACCAACTGTGAGTGTCTGAAGTATCTTGTGGTGTGTTTTTTGTTTTCCTTCTCGAATACGCAGGAGAGCTGCGTATCATTGTATTTAAGGAGAAGAAAAACTGCCTCGTACAAAACTTCACCTCTCACTCCGGACATATGAGTTGTGATCCTATGAAAAACACACACTTTGGTGAGGCCAGACCCCAAAAATAACTACACACACTGAACCTTCTGTTGCCCCATTGGCCAGACTCATCATGGAGTGAGCTCCAGCCAAGCGCCAGAAATGTTCTTCATTCTTAAACTCACGCATAATGGTAGAGATATTTGGACTAGCACCGTCAAACACACATGAATTCCGTTGCTTCCATAGCGTCCAAGCGCCCAAGATAACAACTGTGTTGCAACCCTTTCTCTTTCCTTTCTCGACTTTCTTGCAAGCTTTCCTCCACCATTCCGTGAACACATGCTCACGCCAACCCGGCGCGCTGGTCAAGAAGCCAAACGGCGCTAGAACCCGAAACCAGAAATCTCGGGCAAAAACACAGGTGGTGAGTAGGTGTTGGGCGGTCTCCTCTTCTTGGTCACAACACTTCATGCAGTGTAAAAGGCTCTTACTGGGTGGTGTCACACCTTTCGATGCAATTATGGGTGGCAGCCTCTGCTTCTTCATATTAATCAAACGTTAATTTATTAATTTCAGATGATATGACACTGATATAGGTCCTTTGGACGGATTTGGTTTGTAGCTTATTAAGGGATATGTGCTTCATATATCTTATATTAACAATCAAATTTGTCAGGCGTATGATGATGTCAAATCAGCTGGCTCATTGGAGAGTACCTATGAAGCGTTGAATAGTCTTATAACTGAAGCAAACCTTATGAAGACGGCACTTGGTGTGGCTCTTCCTGTAAGCTGGTCCGGGGATTCCTCGGATGCGGCTACCTATGAAGCTCTGTATGATTCATCTGATTCACCTAAATCTAAGTCTGAAAGAGTAGATCCTCTCTCTTCTGCGGGCATAGAGATGGTGGAGCTACTGATATTTGCTGCTGAGGTTCTCAAGGAGAGCTTCCTATTGAAGAAATAAAAGGCACTCTTCTGCGTGAATCATGTTATTTAGTCCTGGAAGGCAATTATTTTGTGTATATACTTCAACTGATTTGGTAGCAGTACGACTACTAGACTACTTTGTGTATATACTAGACTGATTCGTAGTAGTCCAGTACTAATAGACACCTGTGAGTGTACTGTAGGTTAGCATATTGCTATTGATGTAATTTGTCGCTAGAGAAAGATTAACATGTGTACAAATTTTATTTTACATGCAAGTATCTGAAGTCGTCTTTACCATTTTCTATGATGAACGATTGGTACCAATTTCTTCTAGAGCTCACCCGAGGCACGCCAAAACTGCACCTTCATCTTTGTTGGTCTGGTTAAGGTGATTATCATGTGCGACAACTTCAGAAGATCTGTGGGGGAACTGTCAACAAGTCATTAAACTCTACGCATCATGATTGACAAGACAAGCTTACCATCTAGAAGCTTTGACATTAAGAGCAAGGTGGAGAAAAATGAACTCCGAAACGTTTACCTGTTGGGTTGACATGTACAACTTAACTCGATAGTGTTATTCCATTCACACTAATTTTGCAACAGGTAATAGGCAGTAAGATCACTTTTACAAGAGGTGAATGCTTCTTGCTTGCAATATATAACCATTTTTGCTGTTTGGGCGATCGAGTGGTTTGGGCTTTTAGTGGTGCTCCAAGTGAATTGGCCTTCTCTACCCATGTTATAGGTTCGTACTCCCTCGATTTTTATTTTGTCGTCATTAGGACCTATTGGCTAATGGAAGAAAATTTAGCGGAGGGGTTTGTTTTCGAGTGGTTTTGTAGAGATATGATGGTGAATACCAAATTATTCTTTTTAATTGATTTTAGCGAAATAAGTGCTGGACTAGTCAGCGATCCAATCAAAGAAACAGGCAATGAAAAAAAAAACTGCACCCAGGGCATCTTTATCTTCTACTAGCAGCAGATTAAATGAATCAGAATAGAAGCTTCTGCTTGACCAGCGACCGAAGGAAATTTAACTTCATGCTCCCACTTCGACTTCCCCTTATAAAAACGAGCACCACTTTTAACCAGGCGCGCAGCGCAAGAATTCAGAGGCCAATCAACCAGTCAAGAGTCAATAATCATGTTCTGCGAGTGCGGCACGGGCAGCTTCAAGCACGTCGACGACGAGGACCCGGCGGACATCGGCTGCGCCGGCGGAATATCGCCGCCCAAGGCGGGGAGGAAGAAGCACGGCGGCGGCGGCGGCAAGGCCAACCCCTTCGCCGAGCGCGGGCTGGACAGGTTCTCCGTCGTGCTGTCGGAGCTCGAGTCCCGGCGCGCGAAGATCCTCCGCCGCGTCGGCTCCGACACCGGCCGCCTCCTCATGATCCGGTTCGTGCAGCAGCCCGGCGGCGGGTGGGCGCCCGTCGTCGTCAAGCTCCCCGATGAGCCCTTCGTCAAGGGCGCCAAGAAACGCCCTCCTGCGCGACAGGATGCTTCGAACTCCGGCACGCCGCCGGAGAAGCCGGCCAGCCCGAGGACCGCCCCCGCCAAGGTGGTTGCGCCGGCGAGGATGGTGTCGTTCTCGAGGGGAACGCTGCGGCGGGCGGCGC
>LAPY01000613.1:69185-80593 GCA_000970635.1 Eragrostis tef
TTTTTAAAGACGTTCCCCCCCCCCCCCCCCCACACACACACAGTGGCAATGTACTCACCTGGATCGATAGGTCTTGTTAGTTCTTAACTGATGGCCATATAAACTGAAAATATATGCGTAGACACACACACGCGCGATTATGTTTAAAGCCATTAATCCGATGTTGTAAACATTCTGAAGGGATTGTGCCTCACCAAGATAGAACTAATGTTGCAGATATCACAATATAATGTTAGTTTCTTTGGCAAAAGAAATGCTTGCTATTATATTTTATTAGTTGCAATTTGTTTTATGTAGGCAGAAAAAAGTTTAGTAGCTCGGTCGATCAGCAACCTGCCGGCGGCTACACCACATACTAGATGACCACGAGTCCATGACCAATGACGTGCCGCAGCCGGCAAAGCGCCGCCCCCTCCTATCTGTCCAAGGACGCAGCAAGGTAGCAATATAATCAGCCTACTAGTTCAAAAAAAAAAAGGGTATCAATCAACCTACTACTTTTAGCCACGAGAAATAAAAGAGAAAATAATTAAAGTCCTTGTGATTTCATCGGCCATCTTCCCAACAAAGTCAAATTCGGATCCTCAATTCCACGCTGAGCTTCGGTCATGTGTGCAATTATTATTTCGATCTTGTGATTTAACTAACGACGTTGAAGCACTTGGTTGGCAATCTCTCCGCTTGGGTTTTATCTTTGGAACTCCTTACAAAAAATCCTCTCGCCTCTTCTCACTCGAAGCTTGGGTTTATTTTTGGCACTCATCAAAATCCTTTTGCCAGTTCTCACTCAAAGCACAGGTGTGTATAAGCCGTGAACCGATCTCACACGGGGTGACACGGTCTTTTTTATGGATGGAAATGGGGGTTCAGAGGTTTTCTCTGTATGTGTGAGAAAGCTTCTTGGCAAACTGTCAAGAGGAGGTTTAAAAAAAAAAAAGAGGGTGGCGGGGACTTACCCCTCTGCAGGGTTGAGCTTTTCTAATTAACAGTTAAGCTAATGAAGTTATACTACAAGCTCAAAGAAATAAAAAAAAACTTTGATGTGTATCCACCGGAATCTTCGTCTGCAGTTTACATGAAAACGATTTGGGCAATAAAGTCGCAGCACATGTTGTTCTAGAAGTTTGTAATGGATTTGCGTGGTAGAAAAGCATCGACTCCGTGGAGTTTCGGACGCGGGAGGGAGTTGGAAAGATCATAATTGTGTATGCCACTGGATAACATTACTACATCGATGCCGGCATGATCAGCTCTGATCCGTGTACAACTTTCTTGTTTGTTTCGAGCTTGCTCAGATTATATAATCCAGTTTCTTTACATGAAAATGATTTCTATGGATCACTGAATACGCTAAATCTTTAACCTATCTGTCAGCACATACGGTAAATCCATATGCTTCACTTTTGAGACTTCTGAGAAAATATGACCGGCTGATTACATGCGAGTCAGACCTGTTTGTTTCCCACCTAAATTATATAATCTGACCCATATAATTTATAACATAAAACAAACAAGTTTTAGATTATAGAAATTTACAAGCCAGAATATCATAATCTCATAAGATGCTCTCTCCCAGTTGAAAACAAACAAGACTGTAGTTTCGGCATGCTGTAGGCATTTTAGATTAGACTTCTGATGTCTAGGCATCATATTCATTTTTGCAATGACGTTTCATGTAGTCTAACATTTGTTACGCGTGGGTTGCTACACAGTAGCTTATCAAATTATAATAATCTAGCATGTGAATTGTTATAATCTAAGACTAGTTTATTTCAACTTACAGATTGTAAATTTAAGAGCTCGCTCAGATTGTTTTTTATATAGATCTTTTACTGATTATTTAAATAATTTTTCATTGAGAATAATTTTTGTTGTATTAAACAAACTAAACGTTGTGAATAATCATGGATAAATTTGCAAAAATCACATGAATAGAGAATGTATCAATTTATCACTTTGCAAATTTTAAAGTGTAATGTGTTTCGTGCAATGAGATAGGAAAGTTAAAAAAAATATTTTTTATTGTTTAGTGTGTTGTAACTATGGAACCGTACTTTTTGAGTGTGTCACAGCTAAATATGAAAGTTGGAGTGTGCTGTGGTTAAAGCCACAACTTCTTCATATAGCCATCAGAAAAACTCTTGGTTCTAGAGGCTAAAAAAAAATACAACTTCCCTAATGATCATCATGTTCAACTCTTTCCCTTATTGGCCATCTGAATGTTAAAGTTGAAGATAAAAGTCATTTGTCCCTACCATTTATAATTATCGGAGGAGTTCAATTAATATGTAATTTGTACTTTTGAAACTTTTAACAGGAACAATATGTGGTGTTATTATAAAATATATATATTATTGCTACTTGAAATTCCAAAATACATGTTCATGGTGTCCGATTTGTAATGTACATTAAATGACATGTTGTCCAATTCCTTGGTTAATAAGAAATGTCAGCAACAAAAATGTTGTCAAAGGCAAAATTGACTTTTCTTCTTCAATTTTAACAATGCGATGGCAGATGATCAATAAGGAAAAGAAATTGAAGCCACTAGGAAAGTAATACTTTTTGATGACCAAAAAGGAATGAGTAGTTTTTCTGATTGACAAAGAATTTTCTTTTGCTTTTGCTCATATATGTTAGAATGCGACCAGCAATGAGAATTTGTGTCGACGGAACCCAATCCAAAGGCACCGACCTCACCTGCGGGACCAACCAAACCCCGTGTGGTGCAAACCAAACAGCCTTGTACCGTTTCGTTCTGTTTCTACAGTAGACTTTGCTTGCGGTATCGCCCGGGCCCGATCCAAATGTTAATGAAGCTGACAAGTGGGCCCGGACCACTCTAGGGTATCCTCTTTTCTCCCATCCCGGCGCGTGGCGGCCGCCTCCAAACACACGTAAGCGGCAGGCCCTGAAGGAACACACAAAAGTATGGCGGCGGCGGCCCCGGCGAGAGCGGAGGTGCTCTCCCTGTTCCGGTCTTTCCTCCGCACGGCGAGGCAGTTCTCCGACTACAACATCCGCGAGTACACGCGTAGACGCGCCGCGGACGCCTTCTGCGACAACCGCGCCCTCTCCGACGCGCCGGCCGCGGCGGCGGCGTTCAAGGAGGGAAGAAGCAGCTGGAGGTGGCGAAGCGCCAGGCGGTGGTGTACTCGCTCTACGCCCCCAAGTCCAAGAGCATCATGGAGATGAAGCTGCAGTGATCGATCGATGAGGGAGAAAGAGAGAGGTGTCGCGTCCTTGCCTTCTCGTTCCCCATGTATAATTCACGGCGTTCGTGTGATGCTTCAGCCCTTTGCTAGATAAAAATTTCATGATATGGATGCTTTGTTGCAATAAATTGCTGAATTCTACATACATCTTTTAGTGATCATTTTCTTATTGATCAGTTACCATTGCCTGCAAAGCAATCTGCCTGCAATGATGTGGTTATCTAGCAGCCTTTGACCTGGTGCTTTGCTGCCGTCTTTGAATTTTTCTCTGATTTCTGGCGTGCGCTCTGTTCATCAGATGGGTGATAAAATTCTAACCTTACCTGGTTCGAAACAGAAGAGCTGAATTGGTAAGGTTTCTTGGCGTGGGTCATAGCACTCAACTGTTTGATGTAATTCAGCAATGGCTCATCGTTGACAATTACAAATCCAAAAGAGATTAGATTGTGTATGGCTTGCAATTTTTCCATGGGACTTAAACTAGAAAGTTTGTGTGGCGTTGCCGTTCCTTACTTGCTTTTGTTACCTGTAGGATGACCTTCATTTGGTTGGTTCATCCATTGTCCACCAAATTGTAGGCTCATTATTTCAATTTGGTTGGTTCAATGAGAAGTTTCTGAGGTTATTACCTACTAAAATAAATGATTCTTTGCACTTATTCTCTACGTGAATGGGTGAAGTATATCGAGGAGCCACGGGCTCATCAAGTTCCACATGCTATATGGTTTCAATTGGGTTAAGCAATAAGGAAAAGTGCAGAAGGGCTAGTGGGTTGAGGGGTGAATCAGATAAATGAAATCGAAAAGGTAGTGCTCTCTCTGAACATCATGAACCCATATCAAAATCTGTTGCCACCTACTTGCATTATTACAAACAAATCAGAACATGCACATACAAACAGTGATACTGCACATTTTGATTTATTGATGGGACTTCGGAATCACAAAACTTCTCAAATTGTATGGCTTCGGAAGCACATATATTTTAATGCCTGATTTTTTTTGTTTTTTATTTTTTGCATTGCATGAGGTCTCCCAAGTAGTGCCCCTTATTTCTGCTACACAAGTAGCTTCACATATATGTATTTTTAAATGATGGGAAGCAGGTTATGATTGCCTTCGATGGACTCCTGTGGTCCAATAGAAATTCAATGAATGTACAGGAACACACGAAATTCACAGAAAGATTTCCTGCTTACGTATTCTTGTCTGAAAATAATTCCAAACTCTTACTATCGAGAAACGTTCATACAATAGATAGACATTGAGCATTGGTTTGCAAATAGTTGGCCCGTTAGGACAATGGATGAACCAACCTAAATACTAAATACAACCTGATTTTTTGTATAATACAATCGTTAGCTGTTAAGCATGTTGTAGTGCATTGTTTCTGAAAAAGGAGGCACCATGTTCGAGCTAATATGAGTTGAAAAATGTGAAATGACGGTTACATTATTTACATATGATGTAGCATGACATCCGAGTCTAAATCTTATCTAGTTAGGTCTGCCCAGTTCAAATAGGCTTTAAATAAACAATTTGTAGACCTTGTATTAGTTACTTCAGCTTTCAAATTGTAAATAACTGAGATAAATCTTATGCAGTGCAAGCACAAAATCAAATAAATAGATGAAGCTTTATTATTGGCAAAGAACATGGCATGTTTATTAGCACAACAGTATATATTTCAATGTTTGCCAATGCCCTCACTTTAGTCCCGCAGCACTTCAGTTATCAATTTCACCTCTTGACTGAAGCAAATTAAGACAATAACACATGCAGTTAAGAATTATCATCAAAAAAACATAAGTATTATAAATGAAATGCTTGATTGTCACTTATTAATGCAGCATATCAGGAACTTTATCTAATATCTGCATCACTCCTCATTCAAGGATCAAATTCACAAAACTGACTTTTTTCATAAGTGGATCAAAACCACGGAGCTGATGTATCCTATTGTGTCTTGCACAGATGCACGGTTTACAAAACCGGTTGAAACCTCAATGTTTTTGCTAAAACCGCTCTGGCTCAGTTAGCAAAAAACAGACGGTTTTTTCAGAAAAAAAATCGAACCTGGTTATTATAGTAAAAATGAAAACCGCTCTTTTTCATTTTCCAATTTACCACTCGGTTTTTTGGCGGTAACAAAAACGCTATAGTGCTGTGTAGCAGATGTTGTATAAATATCTGCGAACACTGCTGAAGAAATAACTGAAACACTATTTTGTTTTCTTGTATCCTTTTTCTGTCTTCTTTTTTTTTGCGAAAAAGGAATTCCTTTGATATTAAAACATATTACATCCCCGAATTACAAAATCACCATAAACAACCTCAACTCCTCTGATGGGAGACAAGAAACCTTGAAAGAGCCATAAATTCCACCGTCCAGGATCACTGTCCCAGACGGATATGCCACGGACGAAAACTCCGATCTGAAAGAACACAACCGTCATCCTCATCTCTGACGGGGGAAAACAAAAATCCATCTTTTTCGCAAAAAAAGAATAGACTAATAATTTTCCACACGTAAATACGATGAACTTGTCGTCATTGAAGCACGTCGTTGAACTCATTGTCGTCTTCTTCATCAAATTCGTCGTGGGAGAACACAAATCCGACCAACATCCACATGGATGTTACCGAAAACCAAAATCTCACTAGCCCGTAACCATGGTCATGAAGAACCACAACAAGACAAAGGATGGGCAGGAGTACCTTATTCTCCATCAATGATGACGCCTTCACCTCGCCCGTTAAGACACCTCGTCCTCCATTGCTCCATGTCGACGAAGTTAGCGACGTCGCACCGCCACCGCCTCCCTCTTCGACCGGACCACTAGAGGAACTCTAACCCTAACAACCACCGCGGCCGCTGCCGATAGCGACCACGGCGGGAAGACCTAACAAAACCTAAAACCAAACTAAACAAACGTCTAGATGCCGGGCCTCCCTCCTCTGTCGACGGCGAGGCCGCCGGAGACGAGGGGGCCGGCCAAATTACCTCCGGCAAGGAAGCCGCTGAGCCGCCGGCGTTTTTCTTTCTTGCGTGAGGGGGCTTGCTTCTGTCTTCTCTTTTGGAGCCATTTCTTAGTACTTTGATTCTTAAACTTATCAGATTAATCTAACATGGTTTGCATTTTAATAAAATTTGGTGACTTTGGTAAGCACATAAGAAATATCTCAAGTCTAGTAACATTCTCAAGTCAGTACATTAAATCAATACATCTCACAAGAAATTGAAATGCAAGGAAAAAAAAGGAGCACAAAATCTGACATATGAAGAGACCCTTCACAATGTTACCAAGGGATCCCTTACTTGAGAACCTGGATGGTGCAACTGTATACGGCAGTTTAAGAAATGTGGGTTATGAAGGATGACTCAGTAGCCACTTCTTGATTTCCTGTTGTTAAGTCAGAGTTGTGAGCGTAACTTATGGCTTTGCTCTAGATCTAAATTTCTGAACAAAATGAAGTTCTAAATCTGTAAACAAACGATAGACATGCACATAGTTACACCATGTGATATTCTTTGTACTCATTATCTCCGGGTACAACCAAAGAGATGATTAAAAATAACAGATAAGTGCAGGCAGACTTGCTAGAACATAATATATCAGCAGCAACGTCACAAATTTATCCACGAATGAGAACAAGCAGATTCAAAATCACGGTTGTCACAAAAGGCTTTGAACATCAACTGTTCCCTTTCAACAAAAGTTTCCAAGTTACATATTTTGATAACTCCACGATAAGCAATACATAACAGCAGCTACAATTATTTAAAGAAAGAAAGTCTTTGGTGCAGGTACTAACCCTAACCCAGAACCGCTCCCCAAATTCTCGAAATCTTGTGCCCCCAAGGGTTCATCTTGTACCGCGAACCCAGACCCTCCTTCCTCCTAAGGAATCAAATTCCTCTCCTAAACTGGTTTGTTGCACACCAGGCAGACTTTATCTGCTACTAAGAACTTGTCCGAGCACTTCTTGCAGAAGACATGGCCACAAGCGCTGACTCACCAGGGACATGGTGTTTCTGAGAGTGAATTTGCAGCTGGCACTACTACTACCAAACAAAAAGAAATCATAGGCCGCCCTGAATCCATTTCTACACACCGTTAGGCTAATGCCTGAGTTTCTGACTGTAGAAATGAGTCATTGCCATTGAATATATATACGATTGCATGAGGACACGAGCACACATACTTGTCTTCATTCTGGAATCAGCAAGTAAGATGCTAAAACACCTTCAGTTAATTTTCTATAGCATTTCCTTCCTTATCACAACCTTTGAGTGACAGATCGAAGTGTTTACAGATAATTCTATTTGATGCGATATATATCTACATATACTCAATGGCCTCTGGCCTCATTGATGATCAGCTGTGCTTGGCATTTGTTGGCCCGAGCATAAGTTTCAATGTTTGTAATATCAATGTTTGTCAGTGCTGAACTCAGAACATATTCCTTTGCTTTTTTATTTTTCTGGTGAAGACCATCGACAATGAACTCTCGTCTGATCAGTGATCCCGCAAATAGGATCCTCCTAGTGATCTTTCACAGCTGCAGCCCAATTTGATTGAAACAACTTACAGAAAGTCAAATGATTATCTTCCAGCATTTCTGTGAGTAGTTGATGCAAGAATCACTCTGCTTGTATCAGATAATATCTGATAGCATTTCATTTATCCTCCAAGAGTGTTTGTGCTCCCTGTTTTCGGAGCAAACACGTCATTTATCCACGCATGCTCCCAAGTTTCAAGAATTTCTGATGCTGATGGTATCGCTCCATAAGAACTGTTGCCATAAGAATTCATCGAATCGAGTACTTCATCAATTGCAGATACTTGCGTACCGCCCTGACCAAGAACACATTTCTCATGTTTGTTTTCCAACCGTGGAGCACACGGTGAAATGTCCCTCCTCGTAACACCACTGCTACAAACTTCTACATCAAAATCGGAATGAGGGACCTCACGACTAACTTCTACATCGAAAAGTCCACTAGAGTACACGTTCTTGTAAGAGAGCTGATCCCGTTCTGCCACACTGCTACTAGAAGGTTTGTTTGTGTTCTCGAGCAATGAGAATTCACCCTCGTCATTACCGGCACCTTCTGCCATCAAAGATGTGCCTTTAACCGAAGTTGCACCACATTGGGACTGAAGTGCTCTTATAAAACTAAGTGAAGTATTGGCACTGACCGTGTCCCTAGTGCTGAAGTATTTTAGAAGATCCTGCAGAACATCCGTGCTGAACAGATGCTCATTTTTCTGTAGTAAGTCGCACCACTGTAGTTCGCTGACATTGACTGAAGCATCAGACATAACATTCAAAAGCTGCAGCGTCCTGTCATAATCTCTTTGAGCAATATACTGGGAAATGGCTTCAGTGAACAACTGTACAACAGGAATTTCTCCTCGTTCAAGCATCGAGTCAAGTGCATGTTCCAGAAAATAAGGCTGCACAGAAAATCACAAAAACAATAAATAAATCCTGCATTTGACCACCTTCATTCTAATCACATTTCCTAATGATTCATCATTTTAATACTTGAAATGCAGAAAAATATAAGCTTGGTAAGAAAACTTTCAATACACACCAGAAACAGATACGAGCAAAAAATTTATAGATTACTTAGATGCATGATACAGATAACCAGTTTGAATTGAAGTTCCCAGGTCCTCTTTGATGACAGACAGGTAGAAAGTCTCCAAATCTTTGGCAGGCAAAAATAATAGTGGACAGACAGAATAACAATCTATTTCAGTATTCGCAGAGACAAAAGCCGAGAACTGATTTACTAGTATACAGCACCATTTGGTTTTAATTTTGAAATGACAATTGAGCATGTAAAATTTAGTTTTGAGATTGTAGATAACTGAGAATACCTTTCCGGCCCTGGATGCCTTGATGAGCAACCATGCATATTTGCTTTGATCTAAGTGTTGATGGGAGAGAGCCATCTCTCTGTACACATATTCAAAGTATTCCCACTGTTCGGCAGATGCACATGCTTCAAGCATGGAACTGTATGTATATCGATCTGCTTTAAGTAATGAATGCTCATGGCCAAATGTCTGAGAATTAGAGAAACAAGCCTTGGTGGTTTCAAACAAGTCTTTCGCCTTCCCAAACATATCACAACGTCCATAAACTTTCAGCATGACATTTACTGTGCCAACATTTGGTGTGCAGTAGTCCTTCATCGACTCATATATAGATATACACTCATAGATATACCCACCATCATATGAAGCTAAGATCATGCCAGTAAATGTGTACTCGAGTGGTTTAGTGAGTGGAATCTGTTTCAGCTTCTCAACCTGTAAGAAAAATAACTTGTAAGCAAATTCTTGCCTTGCCTGTAAAAGGCACATAGCTTCTGAAACAAGGATATAAGCGCCATGTTCCGATTACAGAAGGAAATATTTCGTTGATTTGTGAAGAAAGTGATAGAAGAGAGAGATGCAGTGTGAAAATCTATGTTGCAATATCATTATAAAGCTGAAGTTTATCTCATGTGCTGCCAGTCGTGGTGGAAAGAACAAGAGTAGCTATTTGCCGACCATGAAATAAAAGTGGGTTATTCAATCTCAAAAGGAAAATGATTTCATTATTTTTCATAAGACCTACCAACGACAGGATGGTCCATGGGTGCATGCATTCCTGCACACGCATGGCAGGGGTGATTGAATTGTCATGACTGAAGGGACAAAAGTAGCTTTGATAAGATTTTGTTGAAGTTAGCTTGTTAGTAGATAATTGATCCAAAGAGGGAGCCAAGTGTCATTTGGGTTGGAAGCAGGAAAGGAATAAACTCCTTTCTGCCTTGCTGGCATAGGTATAGACTCCTCCCTTTGTTAGTAAGCTTCTGTGATTTAGTGTATTTTTCAGTTTTTAGTTCCTGCATTTTGTTTCAATGTCAGTGCAGCCCTGTTAGCTGACTGAGTGTTCAGTTTGTTGCAGTTAGGTCTTTCGGCTAGAGGTCCTAGTCGGGTCAAAGTAGTTAGCCATGTACCAGTTTGCGCTGATCGTGTGCTGGTTTGTAGGGATCGTAATGGCCATGATCTCCACCTTGTCTGGGCTACTGCTCAAGTCATATAAATAAAGATGAGAAAAACTGAAAATGTTGCAGCTTCATCGCAGCACAAACTCCCTGGACTAACGTGTAGCTTCATTACAGTTCGGAGTCCGAGGAGGGCGAGTAAGGCATCTCTCCCTGCTGTAATTCGATCTGTTCGTCATTCACTCAATTCAATTCATAGCTCGTCCATAACATTTGGTATCAGAGACTTCGATCCTTTGCCTGTCTTTCGTGCGCTCAATCGTTTGCTTTCCACATCCCAATTTCAGTTTTCGTTGCCGCCAACCCCATCGCGCCACCGCCACCATGGTCGACGACGGCGCCGCCGACAAGGCAAAGGCCGTCGCCGTCGATGAACCCGTCATGGTGTCTCACCTCGAGACCATTGTCGACAAGCTCGTCCACAAGATCATCGAACTCGGCGCCAAGCTCGACACCGGGACCACCGCCGCCAACCAGGAGCATGCGCGGCTCTCGGCCTCCATCAACAACGTCCAACATCAGGTGCTCGAGAACCAGGGGCGTTTCGACAACTCATCGAGCTCCTCCGGCGGGCCGCCGCCGCCGCATCCCGCCATCGTCCACAAACTTCGCTTCCCCAAGTACGACGGCGCCGATGATCCGCTGGGAGGGCTGCACAAGTGCGAGCAATACTTCCGCTCCCAGGGCACGCTTGAGAACCAGAAGGTGTGGACGACGTCGTTCTACCTCGACGCCGTGGCGGGCCAGTGGTATTATCGCCTCGAGAAGAACCGCGGCGCTGCACCCTCGTGGCCTGAATTCATCGAGGGCGTCAACAAACGCTTCGGGCCACCGGTGCGCAGCAACTCGCTCGGCGAGCTCACCCATCTGCGGCGCACCGACACAGTCGCCGAGTACCAGGATCAATTCCTCAAACTCCTGGCACGCTGCGATGGCGTCACGGAGCACCAGCAGATCGACATCTTCACGGCGGGTCTCCGCAACCCCATGAGCACCGACGTAGAACTGCTCAAGCCGGAGACGCTGGACGACGCCATGGCGCTGTCCTGTTCGTTCGAGCGCCGCCTCCAAGTCGAGGACGACAAGCCCCAGCCGGCCTCACGCGCGGCCTCCCGTGCCGCGTCA
>LAPY01000613.1:91219-114160 GCA_000970635.1 Eragrostis tef
GTAACTCGGCGGCGGCCGCGTGGAAGCGTGCCTTCTCATCCTCCGTGTCAAGGGCCTCATCCCTCGGAGCGACCGCGGCTGCGGCGGTGTCCTTCCGAGCGCGGCGAAGGGCCTTGTGCGCCTCCTTCTTGCGGAGGGCGTGGAGGATCTTTGGGGTCGGGGAGACGCCCTTGCGGCGGAGGCGGCGGCGGAGCGTCTCGGGAGTCGGGGGGGGGGGGGGGGGCGCGCGGGAGAGGTGGAAGCGAGGAGGGGGCGCGGAGGGGATAGCCATGGCGGGGGATGCGATTGCGCGGGATAGGCCGGCTTCAGGAACAGAGTAGGCACTGGACAGTGTCTCGTCTGTTCATCACAAGTCGTTTACACTCTTTCTTAAATCTCTGTTTTCTAGTATACATTGACGTTTTTTTAATCATATAGCTGTTTTCTTCTAATTAATACATATTTTTCCTTCTAATTAAAAAATCAACACTATTCTCCTTGGAATTTTCTTAGCAAATACTTTTTTCGGTAACTGATGACGTTTTGGACAGCAATTTTGTATTGGGTGCACCTCAAAAATTCTTGTTCAGACGTTATGAATATGAGAACGGAGAGAGTAGGTATTGTTCATATTTTGCGCATACTATTGTATTTGTATTCGAATCTGTAGTTCAACTACAGAAACTAAAGATACATTTTTATAGATTTGCACGCAGCAAAATAGATACATTTTTACACGCAGCAAAATATTTGCATCTGATTCAAAACCATAGTGAGTCGATTTGTATTTATAATAAGAGCGAAGTGCACAATCGGTCTCTAAACTTGTCCGGTTGTATCACTTAAGTCCTACTTAAAAAATGCTGATTTGACATCTTTAAACTTGTTGTGTTGTGTCATTTAGATCCTTCTACTAAACTTGTCCAGCTATGTCATTTAGGTCCAACTAGCCTCAAACTGATCCGATATGACACAATCTTGTTGCATGCAATTATATTGATACTATAGATCAAAGGTGGTTCTTTCATTGATATTTTCTTATTCTTTTAACATTTTTTCATATCTTTCATAAACTAAAATTTCGTATATACTTTTTGAGCGATGTAAACATTAGCCATCATATTTTAGATTCCTATATTCGTCGTTATTTACTAGTTGCACTTTAGATTTCACATATACCCGCTCACATAACTCCTGACACACATGACAATAGGCAACATTATTTTTATTTCTTTTGAAAGCGCAATAAGTCCATATTAAGCTATCAACTCTTGTCAGAGGTCTAAAAATCAACCCTCAACTACTATACCAGGTAACTTACACCTCCAAAGAGAATATATTACCAATATTAAAAGTATATGTTAAATGCTAATTATGCTCATGTCGGATCGGTTTGAGTCTAGTTGGACCTAAATGACAGAGTCAGACAAGTTTAGAGATGTCAATATAAGTAGAAGGACCTAAGTGACACAACAGAACAAGTTTAAGGATGTTAAATCAGTATTTTCTATTTAGAGGGACTTAAGTGACTTAGCCAGACAAGTTTAGGGACCTGTTGTGCACTTTACTCTTATAATAATTTATTAAAAGTACAAAATAGACTTGGTTATTACAGCAATATCTATCCGATATGAACCTTTGTTTCCATCCTAATTACTTAGTCCATTTTTAGTTCAAAAAGAACTTCCTAGGTTTTAGGGACCCGGAACAGGTAGAAGTGTTTGGAACAAAGGAACGCTTGGTTTTCTCATTCTTGTGTCCTTTTCATTTTTTGTCGTTCTTACATTTTCTCGGTTGCTGTAATTTTTTTCTATTGCTTTGTTTTTTATTCATGTGTTCGCTAACCTTAATAGTATGAGCAGACAGAGACGAGTGAACGGTCATGACCGGCTTTAACCTTGAAAACCGTGAACTTAAGCCAAGCTTTGTTAAGGGTCTTAGGTTATAAATTTTGAGATAATCACTTCTGTGCCATCAAAAACTTCCCCTATCCCTTCTATGCCATTGAAATCAACATTATCCCATCATATTTTTAATTTCTTCTATACTTTAATCTCAAAAAACCTTAGTTCTAAGCATATAAAAATCATGCCGGTTTTTCTGGTGGTACATCATTAGAGTCAACCATTTAAATAGAAAGAAATCCAAATAGTTTGGTAATTCCGAAATAAATTTCTTCCTATAAAGCTAATTTGAAACTGAATTTAAATTTTTAGGACATCTAACATTTCCTAAAATTATTGTAAAAATTACATAAATTCACATTTAAATTGGAAAATTCCAAAACAAATTAGTAAAACTTGAACTAAAATTCTTTCCAGAATAATAGTTTGAAAAATTACCTAAATGATTAGCGGACAGGACCATGTGAATTTAGGTGATTTTTACTAGAATTTTAGGAAATTTTTAGAAACCCCAAAAATTGAAATTAAGTTTCAAACTAGGTTTGCAGGAAGAAATTTAGTTCAAATTTTACCAAACTATTTGGAGTTCTTCTTTTTTAAATAGTTTGCCCCATAACTTGATGTACTATCAGAAAAATCGACATGATTTTTAGAGGCTTAGAACCAAGGTTTTTTAGAGATTAAAGTACAGAGGAAATTAAAAATATGAAGATAATGGAATAAAAGGGACAAAAGTTTAAGGATAGTGGTATGGAAGGGATAATGAAGTTTTCAATCGCATAGAGGGGATAGGGGAAGTTTCTGATGGCATGAAAGGGAATCCATCTTCAAATAATTACCAACGTCAATACATCTTCAAAAAAAGACCAATACACTCCGACACCAACGATGAATAGGCAAGCTGATCATAAGGATTAGATAGAGGTACTCAACCACAATTCTCCTTTACATAATAATAACCAGTTGTATTATTGGCTGTAAAATATCACTCTGCTCAGCTCATGCTTAATTAGGAAATGCGCACCTCGATTACGATGAGACCTGATCAAAACATAGGAGAAGTAGATAGTTAGGAAATGCACACCTCATAGATAGGAGAAGTAGATAATGGTCTCCGGAAATGGTCAAAACATAGGATCACGCTTCCTAGTGTACGTAAGACACTTATTGTATTTGCCCTCGTAGTACATTTCAAGGAGTAAACTGTCATAGGTATGATAGTATTTTGTATTGACACGAGTAGATGGTATATGATTATCACAAATCCCATCATGTGTTAATTACTTTCTTCAAACTCCAGGGACTTTCATAGGAAAGTACACACTAGTATGATGTATTTTTTATTTGCGCGCAAGTACACTTCACACAATCCTAGAGAAGAGCTTTAGGGACAGTTCTTGAATCACGTTTGAGACGGATGTCAAACCGGGTCAATGTTTTACGTGTGTGGAGTTATATGTCTCGGACACGGTTCTGTCTTTCATGTAACTAATTAGTTACAGATAGATAGGGTATGTATTGATCATCTCAGAATTCGAGACAGCTATAGTGGTTGACACTATTATTTCATTCATTGAACTTTAATGAATTTGAAATAATAGTGTCAACCACTATAGCCGTCTCAAGTGACTTAGAATAATAATAGATGTGTCCGCACAAAGTAATGGAGCCAAGAGAAAAGGGTCCTTACAAAAATTGTCCAATGTGTGCTTAGGTCATCTCATTGACATGTTTCGTATCTATGATAGCTCGTACATGACACATTTTAAATAGCCATATAATAAAAATATGCTTCTTCTTTGTGAAATTGTGTGGTAGCTAGTGTCACCAAGATACCCTGACCTCACCAAATAGAAGGTAAATATTTGGGAAACGTTTTGAGTAACTAGCTAGAGAAGTTTTGCTCCTTTTGGACCTTATTTAATTTGAAGCAAAAGCCGCTCGGTGACAGGTAAAATGGATTGAACAAAAGTGCTTTTCATTAACGCACAAGCAAGTTGGAGATGCATAAGCTCATGATAACACAATCTAAAACCATAGAGGAAATGTTGAGAAACATTTATAATTCCAATATACTTCCTTAAATTATTTTGAAATTTGAACATTCCGTCTTCATGACTAAGTCTCAGTGGAACACTGGAAGTTTATATGATGTCATGATCGTTTTGTTCAAACAAGCTAAGGAGGTAAACGAACCGGTTCCTTGTTTTGAACGGCATATTTGAGAAATTAAGGACAGCTAGCATTTGCAGTAGGTAATGGACGTCAGTCCTCAGCTCACTCTGTCAGTACGTAAGGACGTGATCGATAGGCTCTCTTGCAGGACTAGTCGTCACCACCTACTGAAAGATGCTTTGAGCAATTCGTTAGAGCGGTGTGGCTGCGAAGTTACGGGTTGACTTGATTGACACATTACTAGAGATTATTCGAGCCAGTACAAAATATTGTTCTCAACAGAAGACGTTTCATGCAGAAAATGATGGCCGAGAATGTTACACGGTTGACCGAAGAAAAATATTGTTTGTTTTCGATTAGCCTAGGCGACGTAGTCATCATCTGCATGGTTAGCACAGCTTACGATATAGCACTATAAATAGCACCTTCACAGGTCACCTGAACACACAGCAGGTAACAAGTAGTACTCCTAGCTAGCTACAATATAAACTGCAAACACAGAAACAAAGCCAGCAGCCATGGAAGCACAGCTCCTGCTCCAAGCCTTCATCATTTGCATCGTCGCCTACGCGCTAGTCGACATCCCCAAGCGCATCCTTGGGCCGAAAGTGAGGCACCCACCGGGCCCGTGGAAGCTGCCGGTGATCGGTAGCATGCACCACCTGGTGAACGTGCTCCCGCACCGTGCCCTAAGAGACCTCGCTCGCGTCCACGGACCACCCATGATGCTCCAGCTTGGCGAGACCCCGCTCGTGGTCGTCTCGTCGAGGGAGATGGCCCGCCAAGTGCTCAAGACGCACGACGCGAACTTTGCGACCCGGCCCAAGCTTCTCAGCGGCGAAATAGTACTCTACGGCTGGGGCGGCAATTGCGTAAGCTCCGGCAGCTTTGCGCCACCGAGGTCCTCAGCCTGAAGCGTGTCCTCACCTTCCGCCCCATTAGAGAACAATTGGTGGGAACACAGTCTCATCTTCAGTTACTTGCTAGCATTTCCAGTGTCAATATTTTCCTCACTCATATATATGTTTCTGCCTATGTGTGTGTGTGTAGATGACGTGTCAGGTGGAGAAGATACGAGCTGCTGGGCCTTCAACGCCGGTGGATCTTAGCGCATTGTTCTACAACCTGGCGATCAGCATCGTCTCACGTGCAACCTTTGGGGACAAGCAGTGGAACGCCGAAGAGTTCCTGAAGGTGATCAAGGTCGGGGTCCCTTGGCCAGTGGGTTTAAAATCCCTGACCTCTTCCCTACGTATCGACCCCTGCTTGCCGCGTTGACCGGCATGCGGCGCCCCCTGGAGGATGTCCACAAGACGGTAGACTCCACACTGGAGGGGCTCATAGAAGAAAGGAAACGCTTCAGAGACCAGAAGGCAATGTCTGGTGCTGCTAACGCTGATGAGAACCTAGTTGACGTTCTCATCAGCTTTCAAGAGAAGGGTTCCTCTGGGTTCCACCTAAACCGAAATAGCATCAAAGCAATCATATTTGATATGTTTACAATTGGAACAGGGACGCTGGCATCATCCCTTGACTGGGGCATGTCGGAGCTCATGCGGAACAAGCGAGTGATGGACAAGCTGCAGCAAGAGATCCGACTGGCGTTCCGAGGAAAATCGGACGTCACGGAGGTTGACATCCAAGCAAGCAGCCTCCCTTACCTGAAACTTGTAATCAAGGAGATCCTCAGGATGCACCCGCCTGTTCCTCTACTAGTGCCTCGGGGAGAGCATCAGCTCATGTGAAATCGATGGCTACACGGTTCCCGCAGCGGCCCGTGTCGTCGTGAATGCGTGGGCCATTGGAAGGGATCCAAAGTACTGGGATGATGCTGATGAGTTCAAGCCAGAGCGGTTTGAGGATAACGTGATGGACTTCACTGGGAGCAACTATGAGTACATACCATTTGGTGCCGTACGAAGGATGTGCCCCGGCATTGCCTACGGCCTCCCTGTTTTGGAAATGGTATTCGTGCAGCTCCTGTATCATTTCAATTGGTATCTACCGGAGACCATCAGCGAGGTGGACATGACAGAGACACCTGGCCTCGGTGTTCACCGTAAGTCGCCTCTCTTGCTCTGTGCCACCCCGTTTGTTCCCGAAACATTGTGTCAAGCACCTTCAAAAGCTATGTAGCGTATGTATAAGTAAACTATAAGTTTTCACATGTGCGTGTGCTGCAAGGGTGTCCAATGTGTTCAAGTGATCTATAAGTTACTCGTCGAACTATCAATAGTATTCAGCAAAGATAATACCTGCTGCTTGTGCCAAAATGTCAAAAGATTAAAGGTTTTTAAATTTTATAAGGCTCCCGCGGTAGTTCCAAATAATTATGGACCGTTCATTTGAGTAGACCTCGAGACAAAAGATGAAATCTTGCACCTTTTGATGCAAGACTTCACTCATAAGTAATTTTATTACTTTCTATTTTCTGTTTTGGAAAGTAATTTTTTTAAAAAAACAAACTACGTGAAGAGATATTTAGTCCGGATTTTTCATTGATTGGTTGCCATGAGAAAAAAATGTCAAGTAGAAAAAATATTTGATGTGTCGAAAAAAGCAAGACAATGTGACTATGTGTGGCGCATAGTTAAGTTCTGATGGCGATGAGACTTCCGCCCCTCTCGGCATTCCGGCCGACGTGCTCGACAGCCGTGAGGCCGTGTCGCCTCGACGCCGGCGTGGCCACCCTCCGCGGTGGGCACGTCGATGCCGTACGTCGGTGTCCATGGTGGGCCTTCACCACGTGCAGACGTGCTGCTCCTGCTCCTCTGCCGGAGACGAGCACATGGTCGGGCACTATTTTGAAGCTTCCTGATTCGTTGGTCGGAGGGACGAGAAGGAAGAGAAGAAGAAATCGATCAGAAATTAACGTGGTCCGGTGACGGCGAGCTCGAGAAGAGATGGGGAGACGATATACCGCGCAATTGGAGACTAGGAACCAGTATCGGCGATGTGCTGCGCCCGGAACCGACGGACGTCCGGCCGAGCATGAGCTCCCCTTCGTCTTGTGGCGACTGGCACAGGCACAGCAGTGCTTGGACCTGGTTGGCGACGCGACGCAGCCAGAGGAGAGGAAGTGGACCCGTGGCCATGCAATGCGCGTGCGAGATGACTGCCAAAGAGGAGAAGAAACAGAGCGGCGTTGGAACAAGAAGAAACGGTGGAATTTTTTTTAAATAATAGTATTTTAATACATAATTGCAAATCTGGGGTACGAATTGCAAAAATTGCAGAAATAGGGGCCTGTCGGTCATCCAGCGACCAATTGGTCACCGGACGACCGACAGGCCGACGTGGTAGCTTACCTGGCGCGACGGGAAGCGGAGGACCTGGTGACCGATAGGGCCTGTCGGTCCTCCAATAACCGATTAGAGGCCAAGTTCCTATCCGGCCCGATAACCACGACCTATCAGTCATAGGCTAACCGATAGGGTGCTGTTGGTCGCAGGCCGCCTGATAGGAACCTGTCGGTCATGAGAAAACCTACAGGCCTTTCAGTTTTTTTTTAACACAGTTTTGTGTTTTTAGAAATTTTATTTTGAGACATGGAACACATGTACATTAGAGGCAACAAATTGAACTGCAAAAATACGAAAGAAACTAGCATAAAAAGGTAGAAACGTCATGATAATACAAAGCTGATATAGTATTAGTACTAAACATAAACATATATAATACAAGATAACAGCTCCAACAGACGTGACCATGATCTCCAAGTCATCCTCCACGCCTACCGCGCTTGCTGGGCTCGGCTTGGGCCCTCTTACCCTGGGCCTTTCTCGCTCGTCGAATCTGATCGATGGGGTATGTGAACTGGTCTGGTGGCTGCCTCACCCTGGGACCCTCTAGTGGTGTGGAAGGAAATTGCTGGGTGGGCTGCGTCAGCAGAGGAGCACCTGGCATTTGATAACCCTGCACATTTTGTTGTCCATAAGAGGACCCATGCACTAAGCTCCCAAAAGCAGAGTGCAAGGAGTACTCAGTGCGGCGAACTTTGCTGCATGGCCTGTAAAACAATAATGTTAGATTATAAAATAATCTTTCGTTGAAAAAACATAATGTTAAAAATACAAAATTGACTGTTATTGTACCTATGCTCCATCCAGGAGTAGGCATGAAAGGTAGGGCTGGAGGCATACCAGACGACGAGTCTCTGGCGTGGAAACGAGAAGAACCTGGTGCACTAGCAGGTGTAGATAGAGGTGGAGACCTCTGTTGTGCCCTCGGCTGCACATCCGTGATGGTCGCACAGGAAGTGCATCGGAGAGCATCTCTGCATCGGCGCGCAAGACGAAGTAGGGCTGCTTCAACGTCACGTGCCTCGACTTGTGGAGGGTTGTCGTAGCATCGAGTCCCCAAAACCTCCAGCTCGCCCGCGACGTCCTTGAATGTGTCGGTCTACAAAAACGATAATATTACATTAGTAATGAACAATGTATGATAAATACAAAAAATAATGAAACTGCTTACCATCAAGTGGAAGGCCTGAGTCGGCTGGGTGGCGAAGGTGTCCATGATCTCAGGCACGTGCTCTACAGGTGGGTCAGCCAGTGAACAACCGCACACGCGTCGCTCTCTGGAACAACCGAAGGTAAGCCTCATAGCTGAACGGGTCATATGGGCCCTGTGGAACGTGCACACCTGCACCAACCCACTGCTGTATCCATGGCTCCATCTTAGTAGCCAACGTAGCCTCGTAACGAAGACCCCTGACCTTTTTTGTTAAACCTGCAATGAAGATATTGAAAATATGTAAACATTCAGGCAACTTTATAAATGGATTAATTTGTTCATGTTTCACTTACGTGTGGGTGTGATCTAGCCGCAGTCTAGGAACAGGGAAGTCCTGAAAGTATCCCAGCTGGCGGAGGACTCGGTACACGGCGTACGGCTCGACGTAGATGTCAAAGATCAAGTGACGCCTCGTAAGCCAAAAAGCTGTGTCACGTGTGCACAGGACAGACAGTCCACGCGACGCGCGCCTCGCTACCTCCTCGGTGGTGTACGGCATCCACCTGACCCGGTCCGGCATCAGCTGGTCAAAATTAGCAACGAACTGTGGGTACGCCTTACAAACTGTCCCCATAGCCCAACTCGGCTGCAAGAATCAAAAGAATGATTAAGTTAGTAGCCAAAATGAAATAAAAACATAAATATACAAGAATAAAGTATTACTTACATTGCGCTTGCACCAATACTATTTAACTAATCTACAAACTATTTTACTAATCTCTATACTCAGCTACAAACTACTTTACTAATCCAAATGGTTAGCCTAACTAAACAAATCAGAAAAAAAAATCAGAAAAAAAAGAGAAAGAAGCTCACCTGTAGCTTGCCGGTGCCACCCGCGGAGCTCCAGCGAGGGGGCCCCACCTCCTCCACGGCCCCAGCGGCCCTCCCGCTCCTCCTCTACGCGCAGCTGTGCTCGCCCCGCCGCCCTCTCTCTCTCTCTCTCTCTCTCTCTCTCTCTCGCCGTCGTTGGGGAAGAAGCAAATGGAGCAGAGAGAGAGAGAGAGAAAGGCCGGCGCGGGTGCGGATAAGATTCTGCGGCCTGTCGGTCGCTGGACGACCGATAGGTACCTATCGGGCGCCGGATAACCGATAGGCATCTGTCGGGTGCTGGAAGACCGACAGGACGATAGCTTACGTGGGTCGGGTTCTGGATGACCAATAAGGGACCTGTCAGTCACTGGAAGACCGACGGGCTCCTAGTTTTGCAATGTTTACAAAACAGACCCCAATTTTGCAGTTATCTATTAAAATACTATTATTTTTTAAGAAATTCAGAAAGAGAGAGAGAGAGCGATGGGATTCACAGGAATAGAAGGGAGGAGGCGGAGTGAACAAGGAAGGAGTATCTGGACCATATGCGTCCACCGGAAAGTCTTAACCACGCGCGTGCGCACGTTCACGCCGGCGCGCGTCAGCGCTCACGGAGAGCCCATCACGTGGAGCGCGCTCGCTCGTTCCCACCAGCAGCGTGGGAGCGCTCGCACCAGGCACACATGCGCGCATGCACATGGGTGGGGCCGTGCATGTTGTGCTTGCGCGAAACTGCCAAGGCACTGGTGCACACCGCATGCACGCATGCTGGTCATTTGTATGTTTGAGCAAAAATTTTCACCATAAGTTTGCGCATCTTAAAAGTTTGAGCAAAAGTTTTACTGTAAGTTTGCACATCTCAAAAGTTTGAGCAAAAGTTTTACCGTAAGTTTGCACATCTCAAAAGTTTGAGCAAAAGTTTTACCGTAAGTTTGCACATCTCAAAAGTTTGAGCAAAAGTTTTACCGTAAGTTTGCACATCTCAAAAGTTTGAGCAAAAGTTTTACCGTAAGTTTGCACATCTCAAAAGTTTGAGCAAAAGTTTTACCGTAAGTTTGCACATCTCAAAAGTTTGAGCAAAAGTTTTACCGTAAGTTTGCACATCTCAAAAGTTTGAGCAAAAGTTTTACCGTAAGTTTGCACATCTCAAAAGTTTGAGCAAAAGTTTTACCGTAACTTTGTATATCTTAAAGGTTTGGGCAAAAGTTTCACCATAAATTTGCACATCTCAAAAATTTACAGAGAAGTTGTGCTGTAAAAAATTATACGGTAAAAAATAAACTTACGGTAAAAACTAAACTTACCATGACCAACGTGATAAGACATGCATAGGCAAAGTGACAAGTAGTGGGACCGCAGGCTATTGAGACCACATGCAGGTGCGACTAGCTTGGGAGAAAAATAATCAGAAAAGCTTACGTGTTGCAGGGTTGCAGTTTGAAACGTGCCAACGGCTGACCACGACGCCCGCGAGACGCGCAGACGAAAAGGGAAAGACGGGCGGGCACGCAAACCAAAAAAGGAAAGACGGACATACGGGCGCGAAATAGGCGTGCCCTGCGTCCACGTCGCCAGCTCCATGGGAATTTGCAAAAAAGCTCACTTGATCCTGTCCATTTGCATTCTAAACGGAACTTCTTGCTGGTGAGGCCGATGCCTTTGGTACTTTTGCAAAAGCATTCCCATCTTATATGTGTTTGCATATCAAGCAAAACAAATGTGGAACGTGTTCTTTTCTTTCTTTGGGCGCGGCGCGCCAAAACTGCCTAGTACTGCATATAGAGGAGGAAACATGTGTGCATAAGGGGCATGGAGATTGCCATGTGACAAGTACGTAACAAAAAACATGACCAGATTTTTATGTTGTGTCTATGTCAACGATTTTCTTTTTTGGAAAGTGGCAATGTCAAAGACCGGATTTTCATTTTTAGAACATGGAAACTTTGCCTTGTGTGTGCGTGGTACATGGCAACGTGGAAACTATGACCCGAATTTCATTTTGAGAAAGTATGACCAGATATTTATTTTTGGAATTTGCCATGTGGCTGAAAGTATGACCGGATTTTTATTTTTGGAAAGTATGTTTAAGAAACAAAGCAGGTAGAAACTTTCTATCTTCGTGTGGAAACATGAAAACTTCTTATTTTTTATTTATTTTTAATTTTACAAAATTAAAGACTGAAATAGATTTCTACTCTGACTTGGGTGTAGAGACTACCATAGCACTGCCCTTTTATAATAGAACAGCCGTTGCTTCTCTCAATATTGCGTATGGTGATAGATGATGAGAACAAAAATTCTGAGTCGTGGGCTGGGTTGACTTTTTCTTCAATGATACTCCCGGTTGACAGAGTAAAACATGATGGACTTCACCGGGAACAATATAATATTTTAGACTCAAAAGACGGCTCAACCACATACTAATGGATGACCGTTTCCACTGTCAAGTGCCGCAAACAGAAATTCAGGGTGGAAGTAAGAAAATGTCATACCATCTGACCGTTGACATGGAGAAGCTAATTAAGGCAGTTGAGGGTGCTTCCCTGCACGCCACCTGCGTTAACGCTGGCCCCCTTCTACGATCCCTGCCACATGATCCACCTTCTTCTTTTTCTTCCCACCGTTATAACCCTAGCAGCTGCCAGCTGTGTTCCTCTGTCGTCATCTGCTCGTTTCGTTGACTCACATTGATGTGCGGCGAGGGTTTTCCAATGTGTTTAATTTCTTAGTAAGTTACTCATCAAATTATCAGTTATATACAATATTCCTCAAAAACAATTTAATTTCATTTCATCACAAAAAGTAACAAGTTTGTGGATTCATAGCAATATATATAAAAAATAGATGGATCCCATGTTTCATTGAAACAATATGTCAGATAAGGGATCTATGTTTTTTGCAATGGAAAATAAAGAATTGTTACAAAAATATATATGTCCATTTGCAGAGTCGTATCAATTGAAAGCTCATTGAGAAAAAACGACACTTCTAGCAGGTCAACTCTTTCAAGTACACAGAGAGGCGGCTATGGTCTCACTAGTGGTAGATAATTAGCGCAATAAATAATGTGAATTTTGGACCGGGTTGACTTCTTTCGATCTATCTAGATTTTTTTTGTGCCAAAGAGATGGCTCAAGCACATAATGGATGATCGTTTCGACTGTCAAGTTGAGCAAATAGAAATTGAGGGTGCAAGTGTAGAAAATGTATAAGCCGCAGCATGTGACCGTTGACCTGGCTGTACTGCAGTCGGTGATAGTGACATGAGTACCCATCATATATACACTTCTAGGGGTGTGTGGTAGCACTCACACGGGCTAAAACAACATACATGCACAGGCAGAGCTTGGAGAAGCTCTACATACACTTTGCACGAGCTGGATTTCACCCAAAAAAAACAAGTCATGGACGGCATGCACATGTACGAGTTCCTCCTCGTCTCTGTGCTCACCATCCTGCTAATCCGGATATTGAGGGCCCTTCTGATCAGGCCAAAGGAGAGGTTTCCGCCGGGCCCGTGGAAGCTGCCGATCATCGGCAGCATGCACCATCTGGTGAACGTGCTCCCGCACCGCGCCCTCCGGGACCTCTCTCGCCGCCACGGTCCGCTCATGATGCTCCAGCTCGGCGAGACGCCTCTGGTCGTCGTGTCGTCCAAGGAGATGGCACGCAAGGTCCTCAAGACGCACGACGCCAACTTCGCCACCCGGCCCAAGCTCCTCGGCGGCGAGATCGTGCTCTACGGCTTCGCCGACATAACGTTCTCCCCGTCCGGCGAATACTGGCGCAAGCTCCGGCAGCTTTGCGCCTCCGAGATCCTCAGCGCCAAGCGTGTGCTCACGTTTCGCCACATCAGGGAACAAGAGGTGGGTGGCACGCATGCACGGACCTTGAAACGTTTATTTATAGATTACTACTCATATAGTATAAGTTGATCTAAATCATTTGTTTTTTGTCACTGTATGATATATAGATGGACAGCGAGGTGGAAAGGATTCGGGTGGCCGGGCCATCGACGCCGGTGGACCTTAGTGTGATGTTCCACGACTTGACGAACAGAATCGTAGCACGGGCATCATTTGGGAACGTGCAGAAGAACGCCGAGGAGTTCCTATCAGCGCTCAAGGCTGGAGTTATTCTCACAAGCGGGTTCAAGATCCCGGACCTCTTCCCGACATGGCGGCCCGTGCTCGCTGCGGTGACCGGCATGCGCCGTGCTCTAGAGGACGTTCACAGGACTGTGGACTCCACCCTTGAGGAGATCATAGAGGAGAGGAAAAAGGTCCGGGACGAGAAGACAAGGTGTGGCAACGTCGTCACCGAGGAGAACCTAGTCGATGTGCTAATCGGCTTGCAAGAGAGAGGTGGCCATGGGTTTGACCTGAACAAAAACAGCATCAAGGCTGTCATTTTTGACATGTTCACCGCCGGTACTGGGACGCTGGCGTCAGCACTTAGTTGGGGCGTGTCGGAGCTGATGCGAAACAAGAGAGTCATGGACAAGCTGCAGGGCGAGATCCGGGAGGCGTTCCGTGGCAAGGTGACGGTCACTGAGGCCGACCTTGAAGCAAGCAGCCTTCCCTACCTCAGGCTCGTCATCAGGGAGATCCTCCGAATGCATCCGCCAGCGCCACTCCTTGTGCCTCGAGAGAGCATCGACACGTGCGAGATAGATGGTTACATGATCCCTGCAAAATCTCGTGTCATCGTGAATGCTTGGGCCATTGGAAGGGACCCGAAGTGTTGGGATGATCCGGATGAGTTCAAGCCAGAGCGGTTTGAAAATAGCAAGATTGATTTCAACGGGAGCAGCTACGAGTTCCTCCCATTTGGTGCTGGACGGAGGATGTGCCCCGGCATTGCCTACGGCCTACCGATCTTAGAGATTGTGCTCGTGCAGCTCCTTTATCACTTCAATTGGTCGCTACCGGAAGGCGTGACCAATGTGGACATGACAGAGGCACCTGGCCTGGGCGTCCGCCGCAAGTTGCCGCTCCTTCTGCGTGCAACCCCGTTCATCTACTCCGAAACAGCGAAGAGTGTAGCAAACTAATCTCATCTGCGTCTACAATTTCATACACATGTATTGTGAATGTTTTATCTTCTCTTTAAGTTGAGCGAAAAAATCAGTTGAAAATTAAATGTTTGAGTCAATATTGAAATATAAGCACGAGACTCTGTTAACGGCGACCCTAATGGCTAATTTCCGTGGCGTAACCGATTTTTTCATGTAGTTCTAGTACCTCTGGATATTTTGTTTGCTCTTCGTCGTAGCCCCTCTAAAAAATGTCTAGGGAGTCTAAATGTCTAGCTGTCTTGCTTGGCCCATTTTACTTAGAATGGAAACCACAATACTGTTTAAGATCCGACAACAACGGATGACCGCAGCTTGAAGAATACATGGCACCTCCCTGTAGACCAAAACCTGTCATCACAAAAGTCAAGCAACGCAGAAACTGGAAACAGAAAGCATCCATTCAGACGAAAAAGAGTTCCAAGTTTATTTTTTTTCGAACAATGAAGAGTTCCAAGTTTCCAAGGTCCATGTCCTGAAGCCATTTCATTCAATGCATTTAGACATCTTCTCAACAAGTTGGCCGGCTTAGTCATCCTATTGACGTCTACATACAAGCAATTCTGTGCAGATCCTGATTTCATTTTCAGACACGAAATACATCCAACCTTCAGCAAGATAAATGCCATGGTAAAATCAGGTGAAAAAATAAATGTTGAAAATGGTTCGAAATCTTAGTATCTTGCAATTTTCAAACTACTTATGAAAAGCGAGGTCCATTAAAAAGCTGAGAAACAATAAAATCCCTGATACAAAATTTGGAGAAAACAAGTTCTAAATTTAACATATTTTCACACAAATGGATATCAACTTAGGGTACAAACAGAATTATATGTGAACCAGTGATAAGTCAATATATCTAGCCAATTGTTTGGTGTATTGCGCGGGGGCAATGAGAAACAAATATTTTTGTCCAGCGCAGCAGACACATATCTCTTTACATTGTGATCATCTTGCTCTGCGGTCCCATGTATCATTATTTTCCACTCAGCATGTGACGGCCAAAGATCTAATGATTTTAAAACTAAGTGAACAACCACCAAAAGTGATTTGAAGCATTCCAGTAGTTAATGAAAGATAATAAAGAGAGTTGTTTTTAGTTGGATGTAATGCTTTGTCTAGTCAAATAAAAACAATGATTTCTTGGATACCAACAAAGGTCAACAAAACATAATTTTAAGGAACGCTCCATTTCATGACCCCTGACTTTTTCATGAAGTCCCTTTAAACTACAATTTAACACCGAATATTTTTCTGTACATACAAAACCTGGTCAATAACGTACGTCTTCCAGGTGATCTTGCTTACATGCACTCTCTCTAGAACAATATTTGTTCTTTTAAATTCAAACTTTTCTAACTTCGATCAATTACTTCTACAAACTTTTATAGTTTAATAACATGTGAATTACATATGATGAAGAATCTAAAAACATAATAACTCTTGTATTGTCAATCTATATGAATGTCTAAAACATAAGGTCAAAGATATAAAAGTTTGAGTTATGAAACGAAGTACTAATATACGGCAAAAATTCAGAAAGTATCTTAACACTTTTCTTTTTATCTTAATTCGCATTTATCCGGCACATATATCATCCATGTAGAAAAATCATTTCTTCTTTGTGTCCAAAATACTACCAAACAACCATTGGATTTCACTTTATGAATCGGTTGATTCCTGGTTATAGAAAACATAAAAATAACTTGAGGCAAACTCAGCGGTACGATTCACAAATGTTAAATATCTAGGCAACTGCATCCATCCTACTCAAGCTAAGAGCAAAAAGTTCATGAAAAATATGGTACTTTAATGAACAGTACTATTACTATTAAATCTCTTAATTTTTTCTATCATCAATATGAACCAATGTCAGAAAAAAACATTTTTTTATTATTGATTGTGTCTAATACTGCTGGCTTACAAATCAAGTTGTTTTGTGATTTATCTCAGCAGGAAAGATTGTGGGAGCAAGCAGGTCGTGGATTAGAGATTTCTCCGAATTGGTGTTAAACTTGTGAACCTGAATCTGCAAAAGTTCCACATATTGTGGGTTGAGTGGTCAAACTAAGTATGAAAATATCTTTTGCAAAGAAAGTGCTTCTGCACATTCAAACAAGTATCACTATGACATTGTCTGCCAAGATTACTCCAAGAAATCATCTTTAAGCTCACGATCCATCCAAAAAAGGAAAAGTAAAAAAAAATGTGTCATTTTTTCTTATGTCAGCAACGATTTCCCCCCCCCCCCCCTCTGATTTAAACCAGTTGATATTCTCAAAGCCTGTTTGCAAAAAGGCTAAGTGCTTCATACAGCCACTCTTAGGCAGTTTCCATCTATAAAATCAAGCTCGTCAATTACATTGAAAGCCCGGTCATATTGCTGTAAAGCACGTATATAAAGTTGTGCTATAGATGCAATTATTCATTGACAAAAATGTTGAATTTTATCTTTATATTTAATTTTGGTCGTTTGTATTCGTAGAGATATGAAATTTAGGTTAATCTTTGTGAAGCTGTTATAAGCTGATAGGTTCGGCAAATGCTTTCACGTGATTTGTCCTCCGCATATGTTTTTTTCCTGAAAAAACTTAAAAGAGAACCCGGTGTCATTTCATCAGTAGAAGAAATAAAGTAGGGCGGGAAGAGTTCCCCAAAACACAAAAAACACTACACGTGAGTTCACCTATTACACGCACGCCACAGTTAAACCAGGACGACACATCCAAACCTGATGAAAATTATGTGCCCTTGTTTGGCAACCCAAGCAACAAGCTGATTATGAGTTACGTACGATGACTCACACTACAAAGAAGCTATGTTTTGATCGGTGTGGTTCATATGTAAGGTGACAAATAACTGCCGCTTCAAATAACTGCAGTCGGTGATAGTGACATGAGTACCCATCATCGTATATTTGTGGTAGCACACAAGCACAGGCAGAGCATGGAGAAGCTCTACACACACTTTGCACGAGCTGGTTTTCACCAAAAACAAGCCATGGATGGCAAGCACATGTTGCAATTCCTCCTCATCTCTGTGCTCACCTTCGTGCTAATCCGGATCTTGAGGACCTTTCTGATCAGGCCAAAGGAGAGGTTCCCGCCGGGACCTTTCTGATCGGCAGCATGCACCATCTGGTGAGCGTGCTCCCGCACCGCGCCCTCCGGGACCTCGAGAGACCTCCAGGACCTCGATCTCTCGCCGCCACGGTCCGCTCATGATGCTCCAGCTCGTAGAGGCAACTTTTTTATATACTAGAGACACTTGACACTTTTTTGTTGCCTCTAAACACTCGTGAGAGACATTTTTCTAATTGCCTCTTTAGAATTAGAGATATTTAACTAAAGGTATTATATAGTACCTCAATAAACATATAGGCACCTTTTGGTTGCAATGTAAAATATATAAAAAATCAAAAGTCTTGTAGAACCAATCTTTGAACTCAAGACCTCTTGTTTCTAACTTGACTCTGCTAGCCAACTCAACCTCACATCACATCTTTCACATGTTAAGAGTATTATTATTATAACTAGTCCATAAGGTGCCTCAAACCTCTAAAATAATGTCTCTACGGAACAAATAATGTCTCAAACAATGTCTCTAGACGTTTTTGAAATGTCATAAAGAAAATGTCTCTTTCTATTCGTTATCGACATTTTAGAAAATGCCTCTAAAGTGCCTCTACCATCAGTTCTGTATAGTCTCTATTGGAATATGTCTCTATATTTGATGCACTTTTCAAAGTGTCATAATAAATTGCCTCTACACTAGCGAAAGGGGTCCTGGCCTAGTGGTCAAGGCATTCGAGTAGCACCTTAGAGGTCCTGGGTTTGACTCCCGGTGAGAGCGAATTTTCTAGGATTTAACGGCTTTCAGTGGTGACTTCGTCAATTCTCGAGGATTTGCTGGCTCAGTCTTTGAAGATGCTCATAGGAGTAAAGTTTGCGTATGTGCAATCATAGAGGTGAGTGTGCGTGCGTATTGTGAGTGTCTGAGTTGTACTATGTAATCGCAAAAAAAAATTGCCTCTACACTACAATATGGCAATTTATAGAGGCAAATTAAAAAATGCCTATAGCAAAATGCCTCTACGAGAGGTTTTTGTTGTAGTGTCGATCGTGTCGTCCAAGGAGATGGCACGCCAGGTGCTCAAGACGCACGACCCCAACTTCGCCACCCGCCCCAAGCTCCTCGGCGGCGAGATCGTGCTCCACGGCTCTGCCGACATAACGTTCTCCCCGTCCGGCGAATACTGGCGCAAGCTACGGCAGCTTTGCGCCTCCGAGATCCTCAGCGCCAAGCGTGTGCTCACGTTTCGCCACATCAGGGAACAAGAGGTGGGTGCCATGCATGGACCTTGAAATTAATGTTTATTTACACATTACTACTCATAAAGCTAAGCAATGTGAACATCAAAAGAAGATTGAAGGGAGTAACTAATTAATAAGCTTGGACATGGCAGTTCTTTTTCATCTATTTATCAATCATCTCTGCATCATTATTTGCGAATCAAAATAGTTTAAATTGCCAATATAACTTTTTAATAATTTTGCAATAGACTGCTAGCTAGCCCGTGCAAATGCACGGGTTGATAGGTTAGTATATTTCAATGGAAATATTGTCAGTACGTGAGGTTGAGGTTGTCTTCTTAGAACTGTCTCACTGCAACCGTTGCTGGGATGAACAGATCGTCTCAGCATCTTCATTGCAGTATCAAGCTTTTATTCGGTGACTCATGCCGAAACATGAATCAACGTACGGTCACCTCAGCATGGTCGGCTTCCTGCTTTCTCCTACGTACCAACAAAACTGCTTTCGTTGACGCCCTGTTAGCCCTAAATCCTTGGAAATAAGGGTCACGTCATGATAACCGTTATTGATCGGTACATCTTTTCCTGAGCCACTCAAGGAGCTTGTCTTGTTGGAGGAGTTTTCGACGATCTCTTGCATGACTGCGTGCAGGGCCGCAGGCGGCAACGTGGACACATGGGCAGACGGTCGCTAACCTTCTGCCACAAACGGACGATCCTGAAGAGCTCTGCAATCCCCTCGCGCTGCCGTCTATAAGATCTCCTTAATTGGTGCACTGCACCCCGGCGATCATAACCACCTGTCAAGCGGCTCGTTGCTGCCTTTGTCCCCGTCGATCTCCTCTCGCAGTTCGCGTGGCCGCCAGCATAACGATCTCTCCCTCCACTGCTCCAGTCCTAATACACAAGACCTCACTTGATGAAGTATCATTGTAACCCTCTCCCCTCTAACATAATGTCTATGAAGTCTAAATGTCTAGCCGTCTTGCTTGCCCGCTTTACTTAGAACGGAAACCACAAGATCCGACAACAACGGATGACCGCAGCTTGAAGAGCACACGGCACCTCCCTGCAGACCAACCTGTCATCACAATAGTCAAGCAAGGACGAAACCAGAAACAGAGAGCATCAATGCAGACCAATAAGAATTCCAACTTTCCAAGATCCATCCCCCGCGGCCATTTCATTCAACGCATTTAGAGATCTTCTCAACAAGTTGGCTTAGTCTTCCTATTGACGTCGACACATGCAAGCAATTTTGTGTGTGCATATCCTGATTCCATTTTCAGGATGAGTCAAGCCGGAGCGGTTTGAAAAAAAGCAAGATTGACTTCAACGGGAGCAGCTACGAGTACCCCCCGTTTGGTGCTGGACGGGACGGAGGATGTACCCCGGTGTTGCCTGCGGCCTACCGATCTGTGATTGTGCTCGTGCAGCTCCTGTATGACTTCAATTGGTCGGTACCGGAAAGCGTGACCAAGATGAACATGACAGAGGCACCTGGTATGGCCGTCTGGGCGTCCGCCGCAAGTTTTGCCGCTCCTTCTGTGTGCAACCCCATTCATCTACTTTGAAACAGCGCGGAGTGTATCAAGCTAATAGGCTATCTGGTCTGCACCTACAATTTCATACACTTGTATTGTGCATTTTTAACTTGTCTTTAGTTTTTACTATGCAGAAAAATGTCGATTCAGTAGAAAGTTAAATGTTATATTTAATACTGAAAAATCACAAAAAAAAAGATTCAATACTGAAATATAAGGACGAGACTCTCCATTAACGCCGCCCCTGATGGCTAGATTTGCATTTCTCGCCAAGTGATGTAACATTTAATACACAAGACCTTTCTATACCATGTATTTTTGTGTGCCATGAACCGATTTTTGCATGTAGCTTTAGTACCTCTGGATATTTAGTTTGCTCTTCGTCGTAGCCCCTCTAACAAAATGTCTAGCTGTGAAGGGGTCTTGGCCTAATAGTCAAGTCATCCGAGTATCACCTTTGAGGTCTTAGGTTCGACTCCTCGTGGGAGCAAATTTTCTAGGATTTAACGGCTTTGTGCTTTCAACGGTAGGCGACGCAGCCGTCGACAGCGAGGCGCTAGTGATGACTTCATCAATTTCGAGGATTAGCCGACTCAATCTTCGAAGATGCTCATAGGGGTAAGGTTTGCGTATGTGCGTTCATAGAGGTGAGTGTGCGTGCGTTGTGAGTGTCTGAGTTGTACCGTGTAATCGCGAAAAAAAAACGAAATGTCTAGCTGTTTTGCTTGACCAATTTTACTTAGAACGGAAACCACAGTGTTGTTTAAGAGCTTGAAACAACGGATGACCGCAGCTTGAAGAGCATCCGGCACCTCCCTGCACATGCACAGTCAGACCTGCCTGTCGTCACAAAAGTCAAGCAAGGCAGAAACTGGAAATAGAGAGCATCAATTCAGACGAAAACAGAATTCCAAGTTTCCAGGGTCCATGCATGCGGCCGTTTCATTCAACACATTTAGAGATCTTCTGAACACGGTGGCTTTGTCTTCCTAATCACATCCACATGCAAGCAATTCTACGCAGATCCCGATTTCATTTTTTTGGCAAGAAATATATCCAACCTTCAGCAAATGGTAAATTCCATGGCAAAATCAGGTGAGAAATTACAGTTGAAAAGAAGTTGTTATATCAGAAATATATACAAAAATAACAAACGAGTGAAAAGTCAATGCATCTAGCCATTATTCCGTGTGGACAGTGAGGAACATCTATTTTTGAGTGCAGTAAACACATCGTAATCAGCTTGGTTTGCAGACGCAAAAGTTATGTGTCACCATTTTCCACTCCCGTGATATCACAAAGGAAAAGGACATTTATTTGATTGTTGAAATAGCTCTCGCAATGCATGGTTTCATGTCAAAAAGTAAATGCAAGACACAAGAACATTGGAAACAGTGTAGGATAAAACTCCTCTGTCGGTGTGTCCATCTCTTTCCTCATTAATCCCATGCCACATCATCAAAATTGTTGACATGGCATTCTATTTAATGAAAATGAAAGTCCCATCGTGAGTAGCCTAAGGCATTCCAATAGTTAATGCAAGATAATAAAGAGAGGTATTTTAGCTTAGTTGTATGTAATGCTTTGTCTAGTCAATAAAAAAGATTCTTGGATACCAACAAAGGTCAGCAAAACATAAATTTGGCCCCTGACTTTTTCATGAAGCCCCCTTAACCTTCAAATTTAACACCGGATTTTTTTTTGCACATACAAAACCTGGTCAAATACACCTTCCAGGTGGCTTGTCCTAAGTCAAACTTTTTTAACTTCAACCAATTATTTCTACAAACTTGTATAGTTTAATAACATGCAAATTAGATATCTCATCTATCATGAAGAATCAGAATCTAAAACATAATATTTTTACATATGAATTTCAACAAATTTAGGGTCAAAGAAATAATAGTTTTACTTAGGATGCATTTGAAACAACAAGTGTTTACGAAGTACTAAATGTTGCCTCAATTCAGAACGTGTAGAAAAAATCACACTTATTCAGCAGATATATTACCCGTGTAGAAAAATAATTTCTTCTGTGTCAAAAATAGCAAACAACAATTCACACTTGAGGCAAACTCAGTGATATTATTCACAAATGTTCAATATCTAGCTCAATGCCTCCATGCTACTCAAGCTAAGAGCAAAAAGTTCATGAAAAAAGTATGGTATTTTAATGAACTGTATTATTACTATAGAATCTCTTAATGGATCATCAGTTTGAGTCACCATTGTCAGAAACAAAAGACAATTTTTTTTATTTTAGTGTCAAAATGATAATGTTGGCTTAGAAATCAAGTTGTTCTGTTATTTATCTCAGCAGGAACGTTTGGGGAAGCAAACAGGTCGTGGATTAGAGATTTCTCCGAATTGGCATTAATTAGTTAGTAAATCTGAATCTGAAAAGGTTCCACTTGTTGTGGGTTGAGTGGTCGACATAAATCTAAAAAATATTTTGCAAACAAAGTGCTTCTGCAATTTTAGACAAGGTTAACTGTGATGATGTATGCCAAGATCGCTCCAAGAAAAACATCTTTAAGCTCACAGGCCATCCAAAACAAAAAAGGAAAATAAAAGAAATGTGTCATTGTTTCTTATGTCAGCAACAATTTCCTCCCCCCCCCCCC